>PVHX01011181.1:0-65754 GCA_004024805.1 Geosciurus inauris
GCTGATGTCCGACAGGTGGCTGCATGGTAGGCAGGAGACATTTTTGTCAGGAAGGTGAAATGCTGGAACTAGATTCTCCTCACGCCCGGGATGTGGTTAGACCTAAGTCCTCATCCTCCAGCCTAGGGGAGACTTGAAGCCCTGGATTGCCCACTAGGGTGAGCCCTTCTCCCTTTGCCCTGTCCACAGCCCAGTTCCCTGTAACACCTTGGACAGCGCCACGCAGGCTGCCCAAAGCCCTGTACTCCTGCGAAAGGCGAAAGGCGGCTGTCAGCAGAGGAGTGTTAATTACCCTCCAAGAAGCAATGGAGATGACAGCCTCAGCCTGAGCCAGAGGCCTGCAGAAGGACCAGCTCCATGGAGCTGCTTCCAATTTCCCCCAACCCCGTTCCTTTTCTGCTGCCCAGCTGAGCAGATTAACATCTGCATCGCAGCTCATTTCAATTAGATCATCTGCTCACTTCTTGTCTTTTGATCCATTTACCTGCTGCGAGCCTTTCTCTCCTTTCCCGCCCCCACCTATGGAGATACCCAGAGAACTTGGTGTGACTCACTGGGGTCACGGAGCTGCGAGGCAGTGGGATCTGCAGGAGCTGGGGAAGCTCACTCCCACTCCTGGCTCCTGCGTTCATCGGCAGGAGCCATCGTTTAGACTTCCTAATAACATGCCTCGGGAGTGTGCATCCGCCCTCCTGCCACATGAGTCAGCCTGTCTGCCCACTCCGCCTGCCATGGGTGGGGCCAAGGACAAACTCATAGGGTCACATGACACCTGTAAAATGTTTGATGTCCTTGTCCACAGGGGAGAGAAGATGACAGCTCTACCACTTCTCCCTCCTTTCAGAACCAGGATATGGAGACAAAGACTGGGGAATAGCAAATGGTATGAATTTTGTCACCTGTGCTAACACACACACACACCACACAGTCAACCCAGCCTGCACCCCTGCAAGCTCCCAGAGAAGGCCTACTTCCTGTGCAGCGTAGGCCCCAATCGGAGTCTCTGCAACCACTGTGAGCTCAGGTTTGCAGGATTTATCCATGGTCCCTGGGCTGAACCTCTCCATGGTGATGCTCCAGGAAGCAGAGGCCCAGAGGAGCATTAGCATTCCTGGGGAAGTGGCAATGTCATTCATAGGTCCACGTGCTCCCGGGTGCTATTTCATGAGGTGACAGACTATTCCCAGGGTTGGATGAATTTCTTTAAAGTTAAATTAAAATCCCCATGAAATATTTAGTTGGCTCAGCACAAGGCTATGTTATTGACCTGTGAGGGCAGATTTTAGGCAAGATCCAGAGCTGAGGACAGAAGGAGTTGGCAAGTCATTCATGGATAAAGTTGTGGGGCACAGAGGTCCAAGCTGGGTCAGGAGGCCAAGCAGACATTGTTCATCTTTGATCTCTTGCCACAGGCATTCACTGACCCTCTTGCCCTGTGGGGTCAGAGAGATGCATGTTTGAATCCCAGATCTGCCATTCACCAGCTGAGCACACTGTGTGAAACCTAAGTTTCAGTCTCCTCATCTCTAAAATGGATCAAATAATGTCTATTTCTTGTCATCAGTGGGAAGATTTCCTCCCAGGACCTGTGCGAACAGCTTAAGTGTCAAATTCCCTTTTCCCCTGCAGCCAGCTAAAGCAGATCATTTCATCTCCTCTACACCGCTGTCTATTATGGTTTGGATGAGAGGTGTCCCCCAAAAGCTCACGTGTGACAGTGCAAGGTTTAGAGCAGAAATGATTGGGTTATGAGTGTCTGAACACTCAGTGATTGTTAAGTTACAATCAGTTACCCTGATGGGTACCTGGAGGCCGGTAGGGTGTGGCTGGAGGAGGTGGGTCACTGGTGATGTGCCTTTGGGGTGTATACTTTGTATCTGGTGAGTAGATTCTCTCTGCTTTCTGATTATCCTGTGAGCTGCTTCCCTCTACCACACTCTTCCGCTATGATGTTCTTCCTCACCTGGAGTCCAGAGGAATGGAGCCAGCTGTCTCTGGACTGAGACCTGTGAAACAATGAGCTCCTCCAAAGTTGTTCTTGTCAGGTTTTTTAGTCACAGCAGCAAAAAAAAGCTGACCAAAACACTGTCTGAATCTCTTTCGTGCCATTATGCCTCTGGCAATCCAATGACATCTGGGTGAAACCTCTTCATTAAAAATGTTTTTAAATAATTACATAGAAATATGGCCATCAAAATAGTGTGTAGGCTTTGTGATATGGTGACCTGTGAATCTTTACATCACAAAACTTTTAGAGGTGGTTCTTATAGCAACACTATAATGCTAGCAGTGACAAAGTTAAAGATGTGGCTAATGCTACAGAGGTTTATAGCCAACATTCATCATTTGAAAGAAATAGCATATTTGTTCAAATTTAGAAAAAAAATAGATGTCAATTTTTTCCTTTCTTACTGCTATCCTCAGACCTTTGTGTGTATGGGGTCTGTGGACCCCAGGAAAACAATCCATAGACACTTTCATCAATACCTAGTTTATTGGTAATAAAATCCTAATCCAGCAGCATCCTGTGGCCATGCTAGCTGGCCACACTGACCTTTGTCCTGCCTCTTGAACTCAACAAACCCACTTTCCCCTGGGGATATTTACATTTGCTCTCTCTTCTACAAAAATGCTCTGTGTTAGCTGTGGCCCCATTCTGCTTCCCATCTGTTTTATCCACAAGACTTTTTCTGAGTCTACAGCAGTGCCTGACACATGGTAAGCATTAAATGAGTATTTGTTGAATGGGAACAATCAAATGAATGAATGGATGAATCTAAAAAAAAGAGAAGCTGAATTAATGTGACTCTCCCACCTTGGCTCTCAACTTGGGGAACAATTTTGGAATAGTGTTTTGACTAGGAGTACACACAGGAGGGCCAGCTCAGCTACTTACCAGCCATGTAACCACAGGCAAATTACTGAATGTCTCTGTTCCTTGGTTTCCTCATCTGGAAAATGGGCGTAAGTGGTTATATACATCATAAACATGTTGTAAAGGTTAAGTGAATAGATACATGAAAAGCACTTAGGACAGTGTGTGGAACACAGGAATCACCAGAGGAATGTCATCTAGGGCAGCTGGGTTGCAACTTAAAGGGTTAACTTCAATTTTATTTGAAAAAGTTATAGAAAATTCAATATAGGTTTTGAAGAGATTGCAAAAAAATCACATGGTTGGAAAATCAATATATATTATATATGTCACACAGAGTTTACATAATTGGGATGTGAAACAGAACCAAGAATTGGCCTTGGCATTTTACACACTTGCTGTGAAGCCCCAAGAGGCTCAGGCTGGGCTTCCTCACAACACTACCACCAGGACACTGTTGTCACACCTGATCTTCTGAAGATCACAGAAAGAAAGGACATAGAATCCTGTCTGACGTTTCAGGGTGATATGCTCATTTGTAATCCAAATGCCACTTTTACTGATGCAGACTTCAACCTACCTGGCAGTGTGGTCACCAGGTGCGAAGAGGCACTGAAAATTTTCACCCCGAATCCACCTCTCCTACTGGTTTCCCATTTTCACTGGCCGCCAAAAATGCTGGCCATGTTCTGGAAGGCAGCATGGGACAGAACACCGAGCAAGGCTCACGGGCCCACGTGGAACTCAAACTTGCAGCCCTAACTTCATGCAGGGGTTTGCACTGAACTGACCTGGCCAGCCCTCCACCTGTCAAAGGCGATGGCTTCTGGGCCTGTTAAGGACCTGTGTAAAGCCAGCTAGGGCAGCCGTTTGCTGCTGCTGTAGGAATAAAGCAGGACCAGCTCACTATGCTATCTTTCATTTTTCTTCCCACTTGTCAGCCCTGTAATTAGGAATGGTGTGATTCACAGGCCTGTTATCAGGACTGTTTTTGTCGGGTAAAATAAAGTATCACCAATTGCTGGGAGCATTGCTGACAGCCAAGAGAACCTCCAGAAGCCTCCCGTCAGCCCTTTCTTTACCCTCAGCCAACAAGAAGCCTCCTTCAACTTCTTCCCCACTTCAGCTCTGCCCCAGAGACCAGCCTCTGAGCTGCTCCACCGCACCAGGAGGCAAGCAATGATCTGACCAATTGGAGCACTGAGTGGGTAGCGAGTGTCTAGCCGTGTCCTCATTTCTTATTCATATGTTCGCAAGCTCAAATACTGCGAAGGGCAGTGGGGCATTTTCCCAGGGATCCCTGCAGTCTTGTGAGGAAGAGAATGAGAGACACTGTGGGAAACCTTTGGCCACTCTTTCTGGAAGCTAAGGTCTACTGAGTCTACTTCAGAGAGATGCTTCGCCTGTCGACATGGCTCACGTGCCCATCAGTAACAACATCTCCAGAGTTATCTTGCCCAGATTGTACTTGAGCCCCACAACAATCTCTAAGGTCAGCAGTGGCTTATTTAGAGCACAGCAGAATGGGGCCTAACAAAGCTGTGTGGTATTGAATTCGGGATAATGGCCACCTCAGGAAGGAGGGAGGGCAGAATGGGGTGGGACAAGGGCATCTTCAGGAGCTGGACAGTGGTTACACAGGTGTGTCCCCTTGTCAGAGTTCCTCAAGCTGACTTATGTTTGTACACTTTTCTGTATGTGTATTTCAATAAAAATGTCTTTTAGAAAGCAAGGTGATTTCCCAAGCAGAGGAGAGAATGGCAACAGTCAAGCCTGACTTCAAACACCTGCTGGCTCTCTGGTGTAGAAAGCCTGGAAAGCTCCACGCAGACAACAGTGGTGGCAGTTGTCTCTCACCCACAAGAAAGTTTAGGGAAGGCCCAGAGCATCTCCTGGGTGTTCTACTTTCACATCCGGTGGCTTCTAATGCAAGAAGGAGTGAGATGAACATGGAGACATTTTAACTGGGTTTGCATTTGCATTCAGATGGAGAACAATCCAGATTTCTTTTCTGGTCCAAACAGCTGAGCAGGCTGTGAAACTCCCTCAAGAGCCAACTCTGCTTGCTGGGAACACCAGGCAAAGCCCCAGGGAGGGGAGGGCCTGACCTCCCTGCTGGCAGCCACGGTCACCCTCTGGATCCCCAAGGGGCCTTAGGACTCAGAGGAGAAGGATGAATCTATTCACCCCAGATTCAACAGAGATGGATGCTCACAGTGCTTTATGTGGGTGACTTCTCAGTATCTGACAATAGGCCAAAGAGTTGTCAGAGGTCCTGTGGTCAGAAGTACCAGTTTCTACCTCCTGGGGTCGTTGTGAGGATTACTTGTGCTAATGGACAGGGCCTCGCACAGATTAAGTGCTTAATAAATGTTTGTTGTGATTATTCCCATGCTGTTTTTGATTCTGGCATTCTGTTTCCATCCTCTGTTCATTCCCTTGAGTGCCAGCAACCTGGCCTCTGCTTCAGGCAGCACTGTCCTGCCTGGCGGGGTTTTCTAAGGCTAAGCCCCCTCTCTGGTTTGCTCCTTCTGACCCCCACTTCACCATCAGCCACACTGACAGCCGTTTGCACACCTGCTGGACTCACTGATCACCTGCCCTTTGTTTTGATCTCTGGCCTGTGTGCCTCTGAGCGCCACTCCCTGATAGCCAGCCAGGCCTCTGGTCCACTGTCCTGCTACCCTCCAGGACACAGTAGGGCTGCTCAGGGTGCCTCCTGGACAGAGGAGGGATCTGCCCAGCATGAGTCAACACAGCATCTTTCTGAGCAATCCAAACCCACTGACCCAGCTAGATGCTGCCATCTCAAGGGATCTAAGCCTTCCCTTTGTTGCCTAAATAGCAAATATAGACACAGCTGGGACAGGAGTTTGTCCTAAACCTAGGGAGCCTATCTGAGAGCTACAGCTGATAAGGGATAATTCCACAGTTCTGGGAAGGATGAGCCACAGAAGGCTTTGGGATGGCTGCTGCAGTGGCTGCCAACATGCCACTGGCACCACCAGCCTGGCTCTCACACTCATGTCTGGTGGGACATCAGGTGCCCCCAACAAGCTACAGGACAGCACAAAAAACAGTCTGTAAATTAGCCTCCCAGAGTATAGAGTGATTCTGGCTGGGAATCACAAGCCAGCGAGGCCAAGCCATGGCAACAGGCAAGCTGAGCACCACCAGACCTTCTGGGGAGGGATGGAGGACAGAGGGCAGTGGCACTCTTTGGGATTCTGTGGAGCAGGAATATCTACTCATAGAAAAGTGAGGGATGAGTGGGGTCTGCCTGCGGGGGCAGGATGGGGCTCCTAGGTACCTCCAGTAAGTAAGCACTGCCTGTGTTCAGGGAGGCACTGCTTAAGAACCAGAACATACTGTGGACCCATCTGAATTCAAATTCTGTCACTTCCCAGCCATGTTACCTTGGATAAATTACTTAATTTTGAGCTTTGCTTTTCTGATCTTTAAATTGGGCACAATGATACTTTAGAGTTGTATTTAAAGATTAAATGAGATAGTATTTGTAAAGCAATGATTGACGCTGTATCCAGCACCTAGCATCATGCCCGTTGCGATCTACAGAGCAATTTTCAGCCAAGGGATAGGCAAAAGGTCACACTGGGAGGCATAAGGGGTTGAGCCTCCCATGACACATAGGAGTCATGGGTGATGTAACTCAGAAGTCCAGATGGGTCCTGGCACCTGCTCCATGACGTCTGGGCTTCTGTTTCCCCTGCCCACCAACACCCATACCCAAGAAAACAAAGGCAGCAAGCTTTATTGAGTAGGTTGATTCAACAGGCAGTTGGAATGTGGTATGGGCTGAACAGATACCTAATTAGGCCATCTACAGCCTAATGTGTGAAGAGGGGGTCACTGTGACTCTAGGAACAAAACAGGAGGCAGGCAATAGACCCTGGCACCCTCATGGGGAGAGGAAGGAGAGCATGGTTGCCCACATGCTTCTTTCTCAAGCTCATGTGGCTCTGGGAAGTGGGGTGGGGGTTGAGTGTGCTGAAGGTGAGCAGGCCCAGCTGCAAGGAGCTGAAAGAGGCAGAGCCAGGAAGGGGAAGCAGGAACTGCAGGAGGAATGCACAGGCGCCATGGATTCCGTGGGAGGGTAGTCTCAGCAAAAACAAGCTTTGCCTTCAGCCCCAACTTGCTGGAGGCACCAGCACAGTTAGATCACTGCTGTGCCTTCCCTGTTACTTGTCAAAGGCATTGTCTGGAATCTAGCAGCTGGTTCTCAGCATTGGGCTGTCTGTATAGGCTCTATATCCCTTAGAATCAAGGGTGTCATGGTTAGTTCTCTCACACATACCTTCACAGCATCCACACACCCACTCTTCCATATATATAGATATCCATCCGTCCATCTATCCATCCATATAGTCACCCACCCATTCACCCATCCATCCTTCCCTGCATACATCTATATATTTAACCATCCATATATTCATCCCTTCATCCATCTGTTAATCCATTCATCAATCTATCCCATAATTTTAAGTGTTATTGTATGCTGGGATCTGTTCCAGATGCTGTAAGTGTAAGGATGAAAAGATGGGTGTAATTCCTGATCTCAAAGAATTTACATTCTAGTGAAAGGAGAGAGACAATAAACAAATAGTCCTGTAATAAGCAAGATGATTTTACATGGTAATAATTTCTTTGAAGACAATAAAATAGGGTAATGCAGCAGAATACAATAGGGAGAGAGAATGGATCCTGTAGAGTGGTAGGGAAAAAACACTTCTTGGGGAAGGTAACATTGGGCTTTGACCTAGATAATGAGATGAAAATAACAAACTGGAGCTTTGGGGAATCAAGCATTTGTTAGAAGGAAGAGTGAATATAAAGGCCATGTGCTCAATTAAGCATGCTCTGTCCAAGGAACAGGGAAGGCCAGTAGTGATGGAGCAGCAGGAGTGAGCAGCAAGTGATGGGAGATGCAGGGCCTGGTGGACTCCTGAGGAGCGATTCCAGATTGAAAGGATACAGGTGGAATTATGGCATGACATAGGGGAAATGGTTATGCTTACTTAACAGGTAAGCAAATGGTAGCCCAGGAAGATTCAGACAGTAATTTCACATTCAGGAACAGAACCTGACTTCTAACTCAAGTCATTTTTCTCTAAGCCCAAGAGGACAAGTGGACTTGCCACCACTGCCTCCAACTCGATACCTAACAGTAGGTGGCCCAGACACCACCATCCCCTGGAAGGGACTTTTGCTTCCCTGTCTGCAGAGGGCAAGAAAGGTGGCACCAGGAACAGCACAGCAAGTTGCCACCATTGCCTATAACCTTGGGAAGCTGCTGTGCTTCCCTACTGCAGGATCAAGACTGGCTGTGTAGTGCATCAGGAGACAGAAAGCCAGTATTTTCTGTCAAAGTGTCTGGATGTGGCATTGTGAGAAGAAATTGACCCAGGACAGCCTGGGAGAGGGAAGGCCCTGTGCCTGGATGAACACTTCACATGGAAGCAGGCATGTGTGTGCATGTGTCTGGGGACAGATGGAGGAGCTAAGCTCCAGGCCAGGAGAGGAGATGCCAGCGGAGTCTCATGTGAAGAGGAAAGGACAGGAGACAGCTAACCATCATAGAGAGTTTACAAAGTGCTGGGCACTCTAAGGATATCAGATTTCATCTCTTTCTTACAAGAACCCAATACTGTTATTTCCATTTGGGGGATGAAGACATTGGAGGTCATAAAAGTGACTTGTCCAAGTCAACCTTGCTCATCACTGACAAAGAAAGGAGGACTTGTACTGGGTGGCCAGCAGGGAGGGAAAGCAATGTGAGGATGGGGTGAGTGCAGTCCTCCCATTTCACCTCCACCCGAGCAGACAACTTCGGGTTGGAGCTGGGCCCAGCTCTGCCCTCTGACCCACCTTACTGACTTACTGTATCCATGTCGTCTACTTCTCATCTCTGCCATCTAAAGCTATTCTTTCCCCCATGTACCTTGGGTGACTTCCCTATCCAAAACGGAGACTAGGAGTCAGCCTGGAGTCTTCCCTCCCCTTCCCTTCCCTGCTGTCCTCTCATTCAATAACCAAGCCCCATCCATCTTACCTCTGAAATCCCTGTTTAAGCCATTACAGCCGTTACGGCCACCATCATCATTCAAATCTTCCTGTGAATTATTCAATGGCCTCTGCACTGGTCTCTTTGCTTCCAGTTCTTTTCTACTCTGTCCATCCACTAATTTGCACTGGGTACCAGGGGTTCTCAAACTCAAGTTGGTCCTGCAGTAGTTCTCCAACTTCAGCCACTTGAGCATGAATCAGAATCACCTGGAGGGCTTGTTAAATTGCAAACTGCTGGGCCACACCCCAAGTTCTCATTCAGTAGGCCTGGATGGCACCCCAGATTTTGAGTTCCTGACAAATCCTAGGTGATGTTGGTACTGCTGGTTCAAAGGTCATACTTCGAGAACCACTGCTCTAGAGTTTATTTCTACACCAAAAATCAAATCACATCACTCCCTTGCTTAAAACTCTCCAATACTCCTTCCACTATGTTTAGAATGCAGTCCCAACTCCTCATCGTGGTCCACCATGATCTTCACAAGCAGGGCTAGAGTTGCCTCTCAGCATCACCTTAAGCTACTGACATCCCTCTAATTTATGAAATGGCCACATCACTGTATTCACATTCCTTAAGCCTGTCCTATACACATAGTTTCTTTTGCTGGCAATTTCTTTCATAATGCTTGTCAAATTCCTACTTGTCCAGCAAGGTCCAACTTCACTTGAAGGCATCACGGTGTGTTAGGATAACTATGGACTTTGATGTTAAGAGAGCTTGGGTTTTTGAATACCAGACCAATCGCTTGTTATCTGTGTGATCTGAGTTAGTCCTTCTGGTAAATTAAAATTTACCTCAGCATCACCATTATAAAATGTAAATAATAATATTTATCTTGTAAGGTTGTTGCATGGAGAGGAAATGGTGCATAATAAATACCTAACAGGTAATAGGTGTTCAATAAACAGTTTTCATTAGCTCTTCTCTAAAGCTTTGCCTGGCTCCCTCCAGAATAACTTCCTTTCTTCTCTTTGCTCCTGTAGAATGCAGTACATGATTTCATTTTGCATATCTCTCATGCTATAGTTTCATAATATTTTTATACCCTGGTCCTCATTCCCAGTAGAACCGAGGCCAGTGTATGAATAATAAAAACTGACTCTTCCAGCAGACTTTTGGTCACATGGGTTGGCAAGCTGAAGATATCTTTGCAGGAAGAAAAATCTCCCACAGGTGGATATAGAGCACATGCTTGGTGAGCACAGTGGTGCCTGGGTTTCAGACCACATTCACCCCTTGGAAAACATACAGTCTGTACTTGCCACTCCTGTATATACAGAATATGACCTCTTCAAAAGGAGGAACTGTGTCTAATTTAAACTACACCCAATATTGAATCAGTGCATTTAGGGACAGGAAATATTGGCCAAGGAAAGGAAGTCCATCAGTAGGACCAAGAGAGTTCTATCCCTAGGCTCAAAAATAGAATTCTTAACTTTAGGGAGTGCAAGAACCAGGCTTAGCAGCTATGAAAACTCAGACTTGGGGAGTAACCCTGAACCTGGATTGTGAATGAGAGAATATTCTGGAGAACCAGGCAGAGGCTAAGTCCCTGCTTGCTGAATCAGAGGTCTTGAAAGCTCATAGGCCTCGGACTAGAGGCGGATGCATGGCAGATGCTGCAGGTGGCATCCTCACCTCTGCTGTAGAGGTGGGGAATTGGGACCAAGGTATTCTTAGAGGGCACTAAGATGTCACTGCCCATAGCTTTGATCCCTGCTCCTGACCCAAATCAATTCCCTACTTCCTGTCTCTTCTGTCTCTTCAGCTTGACAGTGAGCCTGTCTCTTAGTAGGCTCTCAGGTGCCTCCATGAATAAATTCTCATTTCTTCTGCAGACTCTGTCTCCCCTTAACAGCTGGTACTCAGTGGGGAAGGCAGAAATAATTCCTAAGAAGTGAGCCTTCTGACAGATTTCCCAAGCTGCTTCCAGATGCCCCTGGAGTTGGAGGGAGTTCCCATCTGAAGCTGATGAGAGAGCTCTGAACCTAAATGGACTCCAAGCCCCTCCAGATCCCTCAGATCAATACATCTGGTGCAAAACAACCAAAGCAGGGATCTAAACATGAGTGGCAGAACTCTGAGGTCCTTCTCTGAATCTGGCCGGTCTTACAGACATGGCCTCAGGTTCTGTGAACCCAGGAAGGATCAGGTTTTGTCCTGCTGTATGAGAGATGAGGAGTTGAGCTCACAGGTGATCCTGCCCAGCTTGGGGGCTCTCCTGACATGTCCTCACACCTATACACATATCTTTTCCATGTCTGTACTTTCTCTACCTTCATATTACCTCATAAGCTTCCAAAGACAGAACCAAATCTGATTTGTTCTTGTACACCAGAACCGCTAGCACAGTAACCAACACACAACTAAGGTACTAAGTCACGCCTGCTGATTAAGCCATCACCATAAGCCTGGTTTTCTAAGCCTTGGGCTGACAGTGAGTCGACATGCACAAGTCAAAGGCAGCTCCCCCTAGGTTTATGCAAGGAGTACTTGTCACAAGGCACTTTGCCCTGTGTGACTCAAGAACTACTTTCTCACACCCTGCTCGTCCAGGCCCTGTGTTACATGCACAAGGCTGCCAAGACGCACAACACCTGTGCTTTCCCTCAGGGAGTTGCCAGTCTTCGTTCCATAGAAAATCCTCCCTCGGGTCCCCATTCAGAGGTCCTTTCTGCCCTATACTTTCCTATGGCAGTTTCACATAGTTTGGTATTTCTAGTACAGTGTTCATCCCATGTGAACCTGCGTTGAAGTGATTCCTGCTTATGTCATCTGTGCTTTTAACTGGACAGCTCCCCAAGGAAAAGGACCTGGCTTAATGTCCAAGTATGTCCAGGCATTAGCCACTCTGGGCTCTGCTTCCTTGCCTATAAGAAGGAGGTGGTGATGATAACACTGACTTTCCAGATGAGGGGGTTGAGGACATAATTGTCATTCAAGAGTCCTTCCCGAACTGGCCACTCAGAGCCAGCTCCTTTATGCCATTTTCCTGGACCAGCATATCTCCCACCTCCTGCCCCTCTGCCTCCTTGTATCAAGCCTATGAACGGAATAGGCTGACTCCACCAAAATCATTCTCTGTTACAATCACCATTCTTCATGTTCATGTGTCCATTTGGTGCAGGGGGAAGAAAACCAGATGGAGGTGTGATTCGGTCACATGCTATATGTTTGAACTTGAGTTAATTACAGAACTCCCAGGGTCTCCATACTCTCACCTGTGGAGTGGGGCAACAATCCCTGCCTTGTGGCCATATAAAAATAAAATGGATTACTCTCTGGGCATAGTGGCACACACTTGTAATCCCTGCAGCTTGGGAGACTGAGGCAGGAGGATCGTGAGTTCAAAGCCAGCCTCAGCAACGGTGAAGCATTAAGCAACTCCGTGAGACCCTGTCTCTAAATAAAATACAAAATAGGGCTGGGGATGTGGCTCAGTGGTTGAGTGCCCCTGAGTCCAATCCCTGGCACCATAAATAAATAAATAACAAAACAGATTAGCAAGCAGAGAGCTCCTACATGGTGTCTGACCTTCTGAGGAGCCATCAGTCCCCTCCCCCTTCTACTCCCTTCCCTCTTTGTGGCTCAGATTTGAATTGGGAAGACATGTGACCAGAGTCTGGAGCAGACAGGACCCATTCTGACCCTTGACACTGCCAAGGGAAGCCAGAGGAATGAGAAAATCTGGAAGTCCATGGCAGAGCCCTCCCCTGAAAGCAGGTGACAACTAGGTAGGGCATTGTCCTGGCTCACACCAAGGGCAGGCTGTGGCTTGGGGACCTGGTTGCAATTTTATGGGGAGTGTGCCCCACTCCTGAAGAGAGAGGGAGTCTGGAGAGCCCTGTGCAGGGGTGGCAGCCCATATCACTTCAGGAAGGAGAAGGGCTGTCAATAAACTGTTTTTACTGGCTTTTATTAGTGGGTAAAAGGACTTGAGTGACTTCAAAGGACCCTGAGAGATTCACAATGAGACTATGTTGTGAAGGCAGCTGGGACCCAAGACGCAGTCCAGCTCTCCAGTCCTTTGATTTCCAAGTACTATTGTCAGTGGACAATGAGCCAGACTAGATGGATTCCTTCCTTTCCCAGGTCTCAGCAGGTTGTAAGCAGAGGTCACACATGGTGCATGTCCCTCAGGAAGCCATTCTAGAAAGGACTTTTTGTGAGAGCCAAACAGCCCATTTCTCTACCCCTGAGAGGCAGGGTGATCTTAACCCATGTTTGCCAGTCAAAAGAAAGGGAAGCTCCCCTCACTCGCCAGTCCCTAGGCCTGGATGCTAAAATCCCCCTGCTGTCCCTGCCCATCCCATCCTCTTAGATCACCAGGCAGCTGTCTAATGAATAAACCAAAGCCAATTATGCCTCTTCCCTCTTTGAATAAAGCACACAAACCACCAGCTCTTTAATAGCTTCCACTAGCCCTCTGGACATAAACATCCTTTATGTCCATAAACATTCATATATGAATCCTATCATGGCTGGTCCCTGACTTCAGCCCTATTCCCTTCTGCCCCTCCTCATGCTTGATTTCTGTTTCCCAGAACCAACAGTGCTGCACAGTGTATATCCCAGCACCCACTGCACCTAGAACATCTTTTCCTACCAAGATGATTCTCTTGATCCTTGATACAGTAGTTCTCTCTTATCTGCGGGGGATGCATTCCAAGACACCCACTGGATGCCTGAAACAGTGCAAAGTACTGAACCCTGTAATTTAATGTCCTGCCCATCTTAACAGTACTTCTCATACACTGCGACTATAACGTTTGCAGTTTGATGTGCAACAGTAAAACAAGCATGAATTTCTTTTTCCAAAATTTCATGGATAGAGGCTTCGTTCTTATGGCAGATCTTAGCAACCATAGCATGCATATTTTTCCTTATTGAGAACTTTTACCTTTTCACTTAAAGGAAGTGTTTTCTGGCTTCTCTTTAACATACTGGAATTGCCAGCATCACTGCTCTTATACTTTGGGGCCATTATTAGGTAAAGTAATAGTTATAAGAACACAGGCACTACTATCCTTGACAGTCAATATGATAACCTAGACAGTTATTGAGTGACTAATGGGGGGTAGCATATACAGTGTGGATATGCTGGAAAAAGGGATGATTCACATCCCAAGTGGGAAGGAGCAGGACTGGGCAAGATTTTATTATGCTACCCATAATACCACACAATTTAAAACTTATTAATTGTTTATTTCTGGATATTTCCACTTAAGATTTTCAGACCATGCTTTACTTTGGGAAACTGAAACCACAGAAAGTGGAACTGCAAATTTGTCATTTCCTTGGTGAGCCCTTCCTTAGTCTTATACCATACCTTGTTCTTCTACTGGACCTACCCCTGCCACTCATGAGTCACATGACTTGGAACAGGTTTCTTAAGCGTTTTGTGATTCAGTCGCCTCCTTTGCAACATTTGGTTGTTGTATTTGGTTAATACTCAAGTGTTTCAATGAGTGCCTGGCTCATAGGATACAATTAATAAATGTCAGCCACTTTTATTATCATCATCCTTATAACCATTATTAATATAACATGTGTCACACTTTACAGTAATTTTTGGTTTACCTGGCTGCTTCTTTGAGTAGCTCCTGTACTCTTTATAGGCAATTCCTCACATTTAAATAGTGCTTGTCAGCAAATAGGAACTTTGATGGATGAATGAATGAATGAATGAGTCATCAATTTGTAAGCGAAGTCCAACTTGATTCAAGTTTAAGTGCAGAAACAAAGCCTTTATAAGGAAGGTACAGTGAAGTCCTCCCTGAGTGTGGCTGTCACATAGGGAAAGAGTTGAACACTCAGTTTTGGCCCCTGAATGAGTTTCTTTACTTTAAAGAATGCTGAATCGAATTCTGTGACCTATTTGCAGTTAAAATAGTCTCTGGCTTCAAGGTGAAAAGTGATCCCGGGGGAATAGTTGAAATTTTTTCCATTCAGCAAAATGTCTCTGGACAACCTTCCTGGTGGATTGAGGCCATGGACAGCCACCCCACCAGGTCCTAGCAAATTCCCTTCCCAGGAGGGGAAATGGAATAAGGCATTTCAGCTTCATTTACACTTAATTTGTCAAAATGTCATTGGTAAGAGCTATTTGATGTCCAAGGCTTATGAGCCTCGAATGTAAGCCTTCCAAAGCCCTTTTCTTTTTAAACTGAAATGTGCCCTTCTGCCAACATGGAGTCGAATGCCAACAGGGTACTTTGTTCTGAACCGTGAAGCTAGATGGGGGCTCTATCTCCTAAATGTGCTTTCCTTCCTCCTAAGCAGGGCCCCAAGGACATGAAAAAGAGCTGATTGGGGCAAAATAAATACAAACTTGAGACTTTTCAAATAACCAGCCTTCTCTCTCCTCCTCAGACTCAGACCTGGGTACAAGAGTCTGACCACTGGCCAGTTTGTGAACCCACTTGTTTTAGCTCCAACCATGCTCCCTTTAAATGGGATTTACATCAAAATACAGGCTCTGAGGATTTCCATATACATGCAGGAAAGATGCTTGAATGCTCTTCACAGCTAAGGCACCAAGTGTCAGGTTCACCATCTTGGGGAAGCAGGTGACAAGAGAGTGAGGCTTCCACCAGAGATACCTCTGTGCCACTAACCTTTACTTCTATCACTCAGACATGTAGGCAGCTACCATAGTCTTCAGACTCTCCAAAGACACAGATTCTGGGGTCAGCCCTGAGCTCCTTGTTCAGAGGGTTCTTCTTGACATCAAGCCTCCATGTCCATTGTTGCAGTTTCAGCTGCATTGACCTCGCTCTTTATCCAGGGGGAAATGGTGGGCAGCCCTGCACACACATACTCCACCGTGTTCTGCATGCGCTGCATGAGTGAGAGCCTGGAGGAGCCACCCCTGTCTTCAGGACAACCCCTGGGGCCCTGGCACAGAGGCATTCAGAATCCTGGACCCCTAAGAAGAAATCTCCAGTTTGCTCCAATGTGATGCAAACAATGATTTTCACTTTCAGCTGTTGACAGACGATTTGTTTACTTTTATTCTCTGCATCAGAACATGCATGAGAAGAGGAATACCCAGAGACAGTCTGTGTACTTAAAAGGGTCTAATAATCATCACTTCTGGGCCAAACCAGCTCTCTCTTAACTGTGGATTTGCTCAGTCATGAGGGTTTCCTCTCAACATTCCAGCAGCCCTCCAGGAAGATGGCTCAGTACCATCTGCCTCAGTGCATTCCAGTGATCCAGGCTCACTGCCTCCATAGTAGGGGCTGTGCCATACCAGCGCTCCACCCACACGGCTGGCCTAGCCACTGGTCTGCCCTTGCTGCCCCTCCATGTTGCCTCACCTCACTCCTGGCACTATGTGCCTCCAGCCTCCAGTCCTGAGGCTTCCTTGGGCTGCTGAGAAGTGAGAATATGCAGGTCCTCTCCTAACCTGGCCTGCATCAGCTCCTCCAGCTGAAGGGAAGGCTGTAGGCAGGCAGGGATGTGCCTCATGACTTCCTGGATCAGCCCACAGATCTGCCTTGCACTTCAAGATTCTCATTGCTGCCTTTGGATCTAACTTCTTTGAAGACACTGGAAGGTCCTGGTGTGTAGCCCAGGAGAACGGGAGAGGTGATATCCTCTGGCATGAACTTGGGCCAAAGAGAAATGCATGTGTGTCCATCCCTGCTGTGGACTGGTGAGGCCTCTGCATACTGAATGTGCTGTGCTTGGTATAAAACTATGACCAGCTTGCTAACACGGTCCCTTATGTATGTGCTGCCCTCTTGCCCCTCCCCCTCCCTGCTTCCTTGGAATTTCACTTGCTCTCTTAGGGGATAAGCTTTGGCCTTGGCCTTTGATTTTCAGGGACCTTGGCCTAAGACAACTCATCTTTTCTTTGCCAAATACTCTGTGTATGTGTGTGTGTGTCTTTACAAAAACTTCTTTGCAAGTGAACACTGGGGCAGGTGGCGCAGGTGGAAAGCATAGAATAGCTTGTCCAAGAACACATTAGCTTAGGCCTGTCTGACATCAAGATGATGCTCTCTCAGATCATGAGGACTGAAGTCAGACCAAGGCTTAAGCACTGGCTCTGAACTTACTAGCTGGGTGGAAAAAACTCTGCCAGGTTACTTAACCTCTTTAGTCTCTATTTCCTCATCTATTTAAGGGACAGGTTTAGATACATTCAGTAGCCCTGGGGGTCTCATGAGGGACTCCTTGTTGCTACTCTCTGCTGGAATTTTCTGGACTGGCTTGAGGAATGGGTCCTAGAGGATGGATCAAGCATAGAACTACTGTGATCATAGGGAAGCATCCTGCACAACATACCAAAGCCTCAAACCTGGTAGGATCATAGCATCACTCACTCCTGCACAGGGCCAAGCCCAGTGGCATTCAGGCTTCTGCCCAGGTAGTTCCTACCCATTCTTCAGAAGGCATCATCTCCCAAGGGCGGCCTTGCCCCTGCCTTTCTAGACTGGACCCCGCTCCTTTTAGATGCTCCCACAGAACTCCTTGTAACTTTGCTTCCCTCGCGCTTTTATCACAGGATGAAATTATATAAAAATGTGATCATTCATTACCATCTGTCTTGCTTCCTAGTCTGGAAAGTCTGTGAGGGCAATGTCCATATTTATTTTGTTCCCGTTGTATCTCTAATGTCTATAACAGTGAAAGAACTTCAATAAATAGTTGTTGAATTAATAGGTTAATTGGTTAGTTAATATCATGTCACCAAGTTTGGATGAGATCAAAGCACCTTGATGAGAACAAGCAAAGTGTTTTTGCTCCACAGATGAGCTGAAGTGAATTTTAAGATCCCTGTCTGATTGCCCAAGTTGCTCAGTATGTAGCTGCATGTCCTTGAGTCCCAAGCTCCTCTCCTTCTCCTGCCAGTCCATGTCACAGCTCATTAGGGGGCTAATAAGGAGATGGCTATACACTGACTCTGCCATCCCTAAAGTCACCCTACCAGGCACCAGGCAGCCCAAGGAGGCTGAAGAAATGGCTCAAGGTGACTGAGTACATTGTGGGAGGGTAAGGAAAAGGCATGGCATTTCAGCCTCCTGTGGGTTAACTGCTGGGCTGAGATTTTGCAGTGGAATCCCAATAAGAAGAATGTTCTAGGAGGGGTTTTCATTCTGCAGAGAAAAGTGTCAAATCTTTTTCTGCAGAAGCATATGCATCATCAGCAGGGTGGGTTAGAGTCTCAGAGACTGCCGGGGTCCCTGCTGAAGCCTTAACCCCTCCCATGACCCCCACATGAGCTTCCTTACAGGCTACCTGTCCTTCTGTGGCCTTTTGTTGATTTGTCAGCCTTCCATTTGCCAGCCTCTTTGAGGCTCCTATCTGAACCAGCTCTCTCAGGCTCCAGGCCCTCTGAAAAGTTCATAATTCCTAATCCCCTGAACGAAGCTAGCTGTTCAGCACCATTGTGGGTGCCGTCTCTATCGCTTAGCTCTGAGTTGCCCCTTCCAAAGCTCCTATCCACGTAGAAGTTCTCATATGATATTGTCAACGATGCTTCCTTAACCCTCAAACTTAATATTGGCACCCTTAAAGACTAGGATTTTAAAAAGTTTATTTTATATTCCAAGTTTGGTACATGCAAAGGATTAAAGTCATATTGCAGTCATAGGTCACTTAACAATGGGGATATGTTCCAAGAAATGAGTTTTTAGGCAATTTCATCATGGCGCATACAACATACACTGCACCTATACAAAGATGGCTATGACATCACTAGGCAGCATAATCTTATGGGATCACCAGCATATCCACAGCCCATGGTTAACTGAAACATCATCATGCAGAACATGATTGTAATTCAGTAACTAAAGGGATATGGGTTTAAATCCCAGCTCTGGCTCATATTAACAGTGTGGTTCTGGACAAGCCATTAAGCTTCCTGAGCTTCAGATGGCTCCTTCTTAAAGCAGGGATAACAAGTGGTAAAGGCATATTTAAAGAGGACTGGAGACACTGTGGAGAGTGCCTTGAACGTCAGCACTCTCTGGGCTGTTGTAGGGGCTCCTTCCACCCTTGAAAGCACAAAGAGGAAAAGGGGCTGGTTTAAGGTCACACAAATAACCCAGGTCTATGTTCTCTGTGCTGGGTCCTCATCATCTGTCCTGATCATGAAAACTCAGTTGTAGAAATGTGGACAGTGAATTAGTCATGATTTAATTAATTTTTACAGATGTTAATAGTGTGTACAAAGAAAATAAGCGATTTCCCCATGGAAGAACTCTTTCTATCCTTGCTCTAACCTATCAGAAGATTGACATTCTGGGAAGCTCACTTGCATTTTAAACAAGTCTCCACACTCACCCTGAAAATCTACAGCATATCCAAGTACGCCTTGGCCCCTGGTCTGTAAAAGGACATTTGTGATAATGGAAGATAATATGAGAAGTAACAGAATAACCGTCACTGTGACCAGCTCCTCTGATGATCAATCACTTTCCCATGTCATTTAACCATGTCTTCCCTGACAGTATCTCTCAAGTATTAGAGTCAGCTGACGGGGTATGTTCTATTCTACCAGGGCCTGCCCAAGCTCTGCCAGGGGGTGCCAATGAGCAACAAGATCATCACAGCAAATGGAATGTACCTGGATTACTCCAAAATAGAACCCAGACTCCAAAATTCATGTCAGTGAGTCAAAGCCTCCATGACTTGTTATGGGGCTAGCCTGGGAGAGTCATGGGGCAGGGATCACCATGGTCTATTCATTGAAGCACAGCACAAGTGCCTGGCTCCAGGCCAGCTCAGTAAAAATGTGTGGAACAAACGGATCAATAAATGAAAAGGGTACTCGTGATTGACTAAGTAAATGGAGGGTTTGAGAGCACACATACAGTACAACTTTATGCGCTTCCATCGCTCTCCCACCCGCGACAAGCACAGATCCTGGTCCTCTCCTTACCCTGGCGATCAGCTCCCCCACCATTCCAGTCCAGGTGCCGTTGGCCTCAGGAACGCCATACACGCCATCGCCCACCAGACGGATCTTGTAGTTGAAGCGGAGGATCTCTGCCAGCTCCTTGAGCATGTCCACGCAGAAGCCCTCGTAGCGGTCATTGCCTTCCATCTCCTGGTGGTTCCCCTTCAGCATTAAATACGGGTTTTCCTGCAGCAAAACTGGGCAGCTGTCATTCTCATCTTAGCCTGGCATCCCAGCCACGCATGATGGGAACAGCAGGGAGCGGTGGGGGACACAGAAAATTGGAGAAGAGAGGAGTAGAAGGAGGAAAGTGGCATGGGTAATGGCTGATCTTGGAAGTGGTGATTAGCTCCCCTATCCTCAAAGTGTTCTTTCAAGTTGCTTCTCTTACCAGGAAGACACACAGGCTTCCACTGCACAGATGGTCAAGTTGAAGCCCTTCCACACTGTCACAAGGTCATTGTCTGGCCCTATTATCCCTCCATCCTTCCTCCCAACCCCCCTCATTGCACACAGACCCACTGCTGAGCAATAAGAGGTACAGGATGCTTATAGCACAGCTTCCTAGGTAAAAGCAGGCACATGAACAACTGCAATCCCAGGCAGAGAGCACTGAGGAGAGGGGTGGGCCTCTCTAATGAAATGTCCATAGAAGTTTCCAGAGAGGAGATGGCTCCAGAGAATGGCAGAACATTGGCAAATGAGATTGAGAGGCATTATGGACAGAAGAGAGGTACCATCAGGGCATAATTACAGGTGAGAAAGAGTGTGGCCCGTTCAGGAGGCGATGGATCCTCCAGTTTAAGTGCAGCATGGGTTGTGTGGAAGGGTGTGTGGGAGGAAAAATTTGGATGAATTAGTCAGCATGGGCCTCAAGGCCAGGATGAGGGGACTATACATCATATTAGGCCTGGTGGGGAAGCATCTTGGATTTTAAACACAAAGCTGGAAGTAAAGAGCACCAAACCAGAAGAGAGGGAGCAACAGACACTAGAACAGGCCCTCTTCTGATGTGGGACATTGAGTCCTGAGCCACTTGTGGCTTGGGCTGGACTGGAGAGAGCTGGAAGAGTGTGAGAGACAGAGGGAAGATAGGTTGGGTGCCAGAGGACAAAAGACCCTGGGCATCTGGGCAGATGACCAAGGATGATGTCATCCTTGCATTGGTGGCTTGGAAGGGAAAAGGACTGGGAATATGCTGCATTTGAGGTGGTGGCCGGCTATCCAGGAGGAAATGAATGATGGGGTGTTTAACATGCAGGGTGAGGGTAAGACAGGGACAGGATTGGGAGGCCTCTGTGCAGAGGTGAAGGCTGGAGCCATACAACAGGTGACACCATTGTGGGGAAGAACTGAGACAGGACAGGGAAGAGCAGTGTGATCTCATCCCTGGGAAAACCTGATCTTTGAGAGTGGGAAAGTAAAGAGCAGCCATAGAACCAACTAAACAGCAACCAGAGACTGGAAATCAGGAAGGTCAGCAGGGGGACATCTGAGGAAGGAGAATACAGAGATGAAATAGGACTGAGAGGGGCGGCTGGATCACAAGTTCATGTGACCGCTGGGAGGCAGAAGCAGAGCAGGTGCTGGGACTCTGCAAGGATCGGGAGTCGAAGGGAGAGGCAGGGGTGAGCAAACCAGCATTTTTGAGAAGGTGGGAGATGGAGGGAACTGGGAAGCGGAGCAAAGGGCACATGCCTTCTCCTGAACAGCTGAGTCAGGACCCCCTTCTACCTGAGCTGCAGTTCTCCTCTGCAAACAGCATGGTGGGAGGGTCCCTAAGGGTGCTCCCAAATCTGACTCCACAATTCCCCAAATTGGAGGGTAGTTGAAGATTAACAGTGTCTAGGTGATGGGGTGGAGAAAGCGGTTCAGGATGGGAGAGACCAGTGCAGGCCGGAAATGCTGCAAAAGGAGAGCTTAGAGAAGGAAGGAAGAGGAGTGGTGGGTGGAGCAAGGTCCCAAGAACCTGCAGATGGAGACCGGGCCCTGGTGACCATGAAGCTAAGAAGAGGCCTGGGGGCATGATGCAGGATGTGGGTAAGGACAAGGAGGAGAGGTGAGCCTGTGCCCACCCCAGCGCTGTGCTGAAGGTGGGAGCAGGTCGGATAGAAGTCTTGCTTTGTGGGAAAGTTCAGTAGAATGCTCGAGGGGGATATGATAGAAAGAAGCAAGTGAGCATGAGAACCCTGGGCCCAGCTGAGGAGAGGAGGCTGAATGCAAACTGAGCAGCGAGCAGGGGCCACAAATGCAATCAGACTTGGGGACAGGTATTTGACGAGATGGCTAAGCACTGTGGTAGAGATGCTTCTAGAAGCTAAGAGCAGGAAGTGCTGAAATGCTGACATTGAATTCCTGGGAAAGGGCTTCTACCCTGGGGGCAGCTGGAGGGCCAGACAGACCAGAGGTAATGGGAGATGGTAGAGAGGGCAGTTTAGTGAGGATGGGAGAACAGGAAGTGACAGGGTGCATGTCCAGGGCACGAGCTCAGAGTTGAAAGTGACATGATTTTGACTTATGACCAAGTCCCCTGTCAGGGCATGTGACAGGCCCATCTCCTTCCTTCCACACTTGCCGTCCTTGGCTGAAGGGCTTCTCACACCCCAACTCCTGTCCTTCCCCACTTTCCACCTAACCTAACTCCTCCTTGTCCTTGTCCTGCCTCCTCCTCCACCAACCCCTGTGCTCATGCCCGGGATCCCCTGATGGTTCCCCAAAGTCCTTCTCTTTGCACCCAACTATGAAGCTGTGAGGATCCCAGGTACACAGCAAGCTAGCCTGGGACTGACCCTTCCCCTTCTCTGGTCTCCACCCTTGGTTCCAGTGTCAAGAGCTTGGTGATTATGAGAGAGAGAGAGAAGGGCCAAAATGGCCTCCCAGACACGGCTTGGCTGAGGGCTTCCACCCTAGGACCAGGGTATCTTTAATTATCCTGAGGAGCGTCATAAAGTCTCCTCCCCCAATACTCTCTACTCTCAAGTTAATTTAAATTTCACTGACATATGCACAATAAATATATAGAAGTGGATTCTGGAGGGAGGAGATGTGTTGTACAGTCAAAATATCCGAAAGGCTGGCGCTCCCTGGAAAATGTGGGGGGGCTACCCACTAGCCTATCCAGGCAGGGGTTTGGGAGACCCCACCGCAACAATGCAATGACATGTTTGAAACAGGCCCTGATATGGAGCATGTCTTCAGAGAACAAGAGCTGCAGTTAATTCTGTGTGTTTGCTGGTATTAACCAATAAATCATTCACACGTCCCAAGCGCACTCTGACAGGAGCGAGAGACAACATGGATATGTGCTGAGTTTTAAGGGATAAATCATTCCGGATTACCATTTGCCAGGGAAAACCCACAAATGGTCACCTAGGGACTGAATTAGGATCATCATTCCTGGTAAGAGTTACTGATTCAGATCAGTTGCCTCAGACACACATGCACAAAAAAGGAACCAGTGCTCATTTTGGCTTGAGTGTTCCTTACCATGTCATTAAATATTGCTTCACATGAAAGTGTCCCACCAGCACCTCCACCCCTTGTGAACTTACGTGTGTGCAGTGAGCATGTATGTACACATGGGTACACACACACACACACACACACACACACATGCAGATCAGAGTGACTTTCTCAGCCTGGAGCTGGACCCGGGAGTCTCAGCGTAGCTCTGGGTCTGTGCCAGATCTCCAAGGGCAGTCAAACCTCTCCCTCTCAAACTCTTGCTGACTCTTAAGGAATTCTTTAAAATTCTTCCCTCAGATTCTGTAGGAAGGAAATCCTGTACTCTAGTTCTCATTATCGAGCTCCAGTGTGGGCCAGGCAACCAGATCTTTGAGGAGCTCTCATTCTAGAAGGGGAGGTGGAGATTCAAATGACATCCTCTAAGAGAGGATGTGCCACACAGAAGGAGCAGTGTAGAAAAAGCCAGAGTTGGAGAAGGCAGGAGTCAGAGAAGGGAAGACTCCATGGAACAGGTGACATCTGAGCAGAACTGTGAGGATGTGCAGGCCTCTCCCAATGGAGACAGGAATCCAGGGAAGGGCATTCCAGGCAGAGGAACAGCATGTGCAAAGGCAGGGAGAGGCAAGACACACGCAGGAAATGGGAGGCCATCCATCCCTCCACTAGGCGTGTGGAGAGGGAGCAGGTAGGAGGACTAATCCTGAATACGAAGGGTTCACACCTCAAGCTGGGGGACAAAGGAAGCAAATTACATAACAATTCTGATTTTAGTTGGGGGAATAGACAAGCAAGTGAGGATGGAGCCTGTGAGGAGGCCATGGTAGCTGAGGACCAAGAGGTAGATAGGTCTGGATTCCAGATTAGTGAACAGGCTGTGAGACCAATAGAAGGAGACACACTCCAGAAGTGTTCCAGAGGTAGGAAAGACAGCAGGAGGGGGGGTCACACTATGTGCTCAGTCAGGCTGGCCCAGCTCTTGGCTCCACTACTCTTCCTGGCATTCCACATTGTTCAGCTAAGCTAAGGTTGGATCTGGGATCTGGGGGGATCCCACCATCACCGAGCTGGAACTGTGGCTCTCTCTGACGCTGGCTTCAATTGTTTTCTCTTCAGGAATTTCCTTCCCAGGAAACTACTTGGCGGCCCCCTCCCTGCATCAAGATGCTGCTCAGCTGTCTCCTCCTTGGTGAGGGCTGCCCTGACTACCTGGGTGTCAATGGTGCCTTAGCTCTCTGCTCCCCATGCCCTTCCCCAGCTCTATTTCACCTCCCTCCAATCAAGCATCCCTCATCTCAAGATCCCAAACCTGAAATGCTCCAAAATTTGAAACATTTTGAGTACTGACACAAAACTGTCATGTGTTTTGGAGTTTGGATTTTCCGATTAGGGATGCTCAGTTGGTGAAGTCTATGAAAATATTCCAAAACCTGAAAAAAAAAAAATGAATCAAAATGCTCCTATTCCCAGGCATTCATTTTGGATAAGGGATATTCCACTTGTATTAGTTTTGGGGGATTTTGTTTATTTTTAAACCAGGGGTGCTTAACCACTGAGCTACATCCCCTGTTCTTTTTTTTTTTATTTTTTTTATTTTGAGACAGGGTCTCACTAAGTTGCATAGGGCTTTGCTAAGTTGCTGAGGCTGGCCTTCAAACTTGCAATCTTCCTGCCTTAGCCTCCTGAGCTACTAGGATTACAGACATGCTCCACCGTGCCCAAACTATATTGGCTTTTTATTGTCTGTCTCACATCCTCCACCAAAATGGAAGCTCCCCTACCAAAATGGGTTTTGTGTTTTATTCATTGCCATATTCTGAGCACTTGGAACAGTACCAAGGAAATCATAGTACCCAATAAATATTCACAGAATGAATGAATGAAAATATTCAGCAACTCATCTCCTCCCAGATGAAATAAAAACTGCGGGCCTGATGTTCAAGTTCCTCAGCACTAAGGACTCAACCCACATTTCTGGCTGGTACTCCTGCCTTTCCTTACCAAAGGCCACTGAGGACGAGGGCTGGTATATTTCAACATTTCCTATACACCTAGCAGTGCTCTCCTTCATTTACTTCTCCCGTCCCAGGTGCCACCTTTCAGAGTCCATCTTTAATTAAATATTCCTTCTTCAGGCTGTGCTGTAGGATGGGCCCTGTCTCCTCCATACCCCACAGTTCTAAGTTTGTACCTCTTTCCTGCTTTTATCTCATTCTGTTTACAGTACATCAATAATTCCAACCTAGAGTTCCTAGACCCCAGGAGTTTGTGAAAGTCAACATGGGGGGTCCCTGAACTCTCTTTATTATCTTAAAAAGCCTAAAAGAAACAAACACATTGCAGATCTTGCACTTTTAAGAGGGATAAGACGGAGCAGGAGCATCATCTCTGCTTTGGGCTGCAATATCAACGTGGTTATCTCCTGCTGATAAGATGCTGTGTCAAGCAGGGGAAATACACTTTTGATTAGTTAATAGGGGGAAGGGAGGAGGAACAAAGTAATTATTGCTTAATACATGCAGCTGGTTTAATTGAAAAATCTCTTAAAACATGAGGTCTTCTAGGGGGAAGACAAATAATACCTTGGCTGTATATACACTTGACTTATCCCATCTGCTAAATTATAACCTCTGAGGATGGAGACGGAGTCTTACCCATCTTTGATCTCCATGACTGAGCACAGTGCCTGGTCCATGGCAGGGGACAAGAGTCAGGGGTTGGATTTGGTAATTATTGAATAGTACTGAATCAAGTAAAAGAGCAGATGGTCCCTTGCCCTATAGATTAATTAAGAACCCTCCTTTAACCATCTGGAAATGAAAAAAAGAGGCCATATAAATCCACAGACATTCAGGTGTCCATTTGGGGAGTGTGGTATGGGAGGATCTCATTTTGTATACTGTAGGTGCCAAGCAAGGTGGGCTTCTGGGAAAGAGCGAGGGCCACCCCAGTGGACTGGATCCAGCTTCCCCCATGGGTTGCTGAAAGTCCTTTCCACGTGGCCCTGCATAGATAGCTGCCCCAGCCTTCAGGGTGCCCCTGAAAGAGGCACCCACAAAGTGTGGAGTCTCTCCACCCGATCCCTCTTTCCCAGCTGCTTGGGAACTCATCAAATATCATTTCCATATGAAACAGCAACTTGAGTGTAATTACAGTGTCATAAATTGGCCTCGGTGCTGTGATTAGCACTCCCATCTTCTGTTCCCTGGGAAGCCTGGGAGCTCTGGGCTCTGATTCAGGAGAGGCACCCTGGGGAGCTGCAGCTGGGCGGCTCAGGAGACCCCGCTTACCAGGATGGTGGTGACGACCAGTGTGGTGTTGAAGAGACTATCCGAGCTGTTGGAGGCGTAGAGGCGGCTGTCCATGCTGAGGCCCTCTGCTACGTGCCACTGGCCAATCTGAGGAGACCAATGAGAGAGGACTGGGAAGACATGGAGGAAGGAAAGGCCTGGCAGGCTGGGGCCCCAGGCTTAGAAGAGCCAAGAGGACAGTTTCCAGCCTCTTCTTGGACTGTGTAAAAGCCATAAGAGGGGGGATATGGAGTATGGAGCAGGGGGCTGGATCAGGACAGGGTTGTGGGAAGAAGGCACTGATAGGCTAAGGAAAGAAAGGACTGCAAAGCCTTAGGAGAGGCAGAGGGTAAAGGGAAAAACAAATTAGGAATGAAACACAGTTCAGGAAAGTTCCTGTGTCCATGAGGGAATAGCAAATGGGAAAAGCACGTTATTTTCAGGCAAGAATGAACCACAGATGCTCTTGTGCTCTTGGCCTGTATTCAATAATCAATCGTCTTTATCACAATGAGAATTAGAATAGTATGCTAGAGGAAACAGGCAGCTACAAGGCCTTTAATAAATGTTTGCTGAATGGTTAAATACATCGATGAGTAAATGAACTAGAAGAGGGAAGACCCTGTTTGATCCACTTGCTTACTGTGAAAATTTAGACACATGACTTAAGTTCTCCAGAGCCTTGGCATCTATAAATGGGCACAGTAACATTTCCCTACCTTCTTAAAGATCACATATGTGCCATTTGGACATTGCAGTGTTCACATGGAGCCAGAAACCCAGATCTCCCTGTGCAACTCCAGAAGAGTTTCTGCACCTCACTGACCCTGTTTCCTTATCTGTAAAATGGGAATAATAGAAACGTCTTTGGATCATTGTGAGGATGTATATAATCTGGCACCCAACACAAGCTGTTGGTACCATTTAGATCTGAAATATCCCCCCAAAGCTCATGTGCTAAGGCTTGGTCCCCAGTACAGTAGTGTTCAGAGGTGGCTCCTTGGTAGCTGATTGGATCACAAGAGCTCTGACCTCATCAATGGATTAATTCACTGGTGGATTCATAACTTCATGGGATATTGGGAGTTAGGTCCTAGCTGGAAGAAGTGGGTGATTAGGCCTGTGTCCTTGAAGGGTACATCTGTCTCCTGCCCTTTCCTCTCACTCTCTGTCCCTACCCTTCCTGGCTACCATGAGGTGAGAAGCTCTTCTCCACCATGAGCTTCCCACCCGGATGTTCTGCCTCCCCACAGGCCTGGAAACAATGGAGCCAAGTGACTATGAACCGAAACCTCTGAAATCATGAGCCAAAATAAGCCTTTCCTTCTTTAAGTTGATTTTCCCAAGTATTTTGTCACAGCAACAGAAACTTGATAACTATTTTTCTTCCACTTCCCTATTGTTTTCTTCCTTGTATTGTCCTTAGTGTTAGCTTTATTTTAATGTGGTAAAAACAATTATCAGGAACTCTAACTTCTTAATAAATTTTTAGGTGTACAATCTATTATTGTTGACTCTCCTATTGTCTTAAAGACCTCTAGGGGGGGAAAATCCATAACTTACTTAGTTCTCCATTCTAGAATGTTATCTAAGTCTAAACTCAAAAGTAGTGGATTGTTAGATTGTTTTTCTCAATAGAACCCTTTTAATAATCTAAGTTACATTGTATAAATATATGCTGTGTGTAAATAATACAGAAATCCATGATATGTCAAATATATAAATAATATGTAAATATGTAATATACATAGATGAAATGCCAATATGGTTCTACGAGCTGGAGCCGCTGACAAATGTCTGCTGGTGACATTGGAGGTGAGCAGCCAAGAGAGACAGCTGACAGCTGGCTACAAACCCATGGAGACGCGCAGCCGCCTCCACCAGGCGTCTCCAAGCACCAGCAGCAGCTTCCCTAGGAAACTCTCTTCAGTTCCATGGGTGCTGCGTGGCTCTATTCCCACAGCAGGGCTCTAGGGTCTACAATGACATGGAGACTTGGCTTGGCCTTGGCCTTAACCCCCTCCCCCCGGGGGCAGGAGGGCTTAGGGGCACAGTGAGCAAGAACCAGCTTCCTGACTTCATAGCATGGAGGGCAGGGCCCACTGGGGCCACCCTGGACCATCAGCTGGGAGCTCTCGTTGGCCTCCCATTCCAGGCAGGAACCTGAGTGTGTCCAGGGATGGGCCTTTCAGGTGGCAAAGGAACCCATCCATGCCTTTGACAGGATGCCACCTGGAAAAGGGGTGGGGGTGGTTTTTTCCACCTCTTGCAAGGGCAGGGTGGTTTATATATGCTCATGTTTGCTTTTAGTTTGCAAGCAGTGTCTCATGCATATCCAAATAGCAAGCCCATTTTACAAATAAAGAAACAGGCCAAAATCAGAGACTCCACCCAAATAATGTGAGGTTACACAGCCCTGTGCTCTTAAAACCAGATGTTTTTTCCCAAAGAAGTCAGCACAGCTGTCTTATCTGAATCTTTCAGTGTTCTGCCCATTTTCATTTCCCTGTGGTCTTCCTCACTAGCCTTTGTGGCTTAGGACCAAAGAGGACAGACTTTGCTCAGTATCTTGCTCCAGGACTGGCTTTAGAAGCAAAGGAAAGTCCTCATCTCCTGTTGGCAGGCTGCTATTGTTGGCCAGGTATGGGCAGAAGGCGGGCAAGCCCTCCTCTGGCCTCTAGAGCTCCTGTGGGCTCTCAAAGAGACCAGGCAGGACAAGCTATTGCCCAAGCTTCTCTTTCCTCTTCCTCTCTACACAGCAAAGGTATAGGGGGGCTGAGGAATGCATTTGGTTTCCAAATGAAGGGAAAAGGGTAACAGTTTCTAGACAACTATTGTATTAGATAGAAAATTCCATCACCTTTTTGGATTCTCCCATACCCTTTGGAGCTTATGGTGTTCCTATGTTATTTATAAAGAAACTGAGGCTCAGAGAAGTTTAGTGGCTTGCCTAAGGTAACCCAGCTGGTGACCTTAGGCAAGCCACTAAACTTGAATCAGGCTTGAATCTGTCTGATTCCTAAATCTGGGTTCTTCCCTGTTTCTGCTATTGTCTCTTAGGGTAGGAAGGGAATACTAATGTGTCCTTCATTTGAGCTGACCAGGCTAACCAGGAGGTGGCTTTGAGGGGCCTCAACCATCCAATAAAAACTCCAGGCACACAGCTTTCTTCTTGGTCTTGGCACTCCACAAAGCCAGATGGAATTATTCTCCTCTCTGAGGCTCAGTTTCCCTGCCTTCAAAATGGGTAGAATTGGACCCTGATGGTGTGTTAAGCTTGGAAGGGCTGTATTTAGACAGAATAAACAAAAAAGAATTGAGCTGGATGTCAGCATTTGGATGCGTGGGACAGGACTGAACTTTCTAGAATCCCATTTGTCACCCTAAATCTACACTTCACACCAACAGGGCCAGGAAGACCTCAGTCCCCTCCCACCCCCCTTCCTACCTCCACTGTTCTCAAGGGATGCAATTCTTACTCAGCATCTGCTGTAAGAGGCCCCAGCCCCAGCCTCTTTGGTCTAACTCAGTGAGCTAGTTTCCTGTAAAAGCCAAGGATAGAGATGATTTATCCAGAGCCAGATCCAACAGTCTGAGCAACGCACCCTCCCACCCCTCACCTCTGGGAACCTGGCAAAGAGACTAATTAGCCCCCAAGCTCCAGTCAGAAAATGAATCTCCCACCCACTCTTCTATTAGCCCCCAAGAAATTAATAAACTCATCAGATCCAACAAAGTGGTTTGGCAGCTATTACCCAGTGCAATCTAATTGCAGAAAGACAGTGGGAAGGAAGGGCAGAGGCAGAGCCAGGCGCCCTGGGATACAGGCTAATTGCCCCACCCACTGGGCACCTTCAATGCCACACACGTGCCAGGGGTGGGCAGGAGATACAGCTCTCTCATCACAGACAATCTGTGCCTCTGTCTGCAGCCAAATCCCTTCACTCCACCCCACTGACACCTGCCCCCAATCCCTCCTGTAGGAACAGCTGTTTCGGAAGCCCGTCTCCATGCCCACGTGTGGGCTGGAGTTCATTTCAAATGATGTCTCTGCTGGACCTTCTCTGTATTTTCTCTCTCCCACTCACTCTGCCTTTCTACCAGTTTAGAGGCCCTGGAGGTTATAGTGCAGGAGGAAAATATGCATTGGACATGGCCACCATCAGCCTCAATGGCATCTTAATGCAGGAAAAGGAGGAAAAAAACACCCCACTGGGCTAAGGTGGCCCTGCCAGTGCATAGCTGGGCATGCAGAGCTCTGGTTGCATTTCAGTCTTACCTTCCCGTGAGCACTGTACAATCTGCACCACCCAGGTGATGACCCAGCGTTGGAGGAACTGGGTCTAACCTGGCTTCTCAGCTTATAAACCATGGGACCTCACCTAAGTTACTGAATCCCTCTGAGCCTCGTTTTCCCCCTCTATACAGTGGGTATTAAAATAGTACTTACTGCCTTAAGAGGTTCTTAAGAAGATTAAAGGAGATAGCGTATTTGCCAAGTACTAGGTCAGTACTCATTATCGCGCCACTGCCTGAGACAGAAGATGCAGTCTTTTCTGTGCCCTCTGAAGGGATTGCGCTGGGGACTGGGTTTATTAGATTAGGCCAGGGTCTCCAGGTTTGGTGTCTAGACAAGCTGTATCAGCATTAGAGATGCAGATTCTCCAGCCCCACCTTGAATGGACTAAATCTGCCTGGGGAGGGTCCAGCAATCTGTGTTGTAGCAAGCGTCCAGGTGGCTCTGATGCAAGCTAGATCACAACAGGGCAGAAAGAGAACTCAGAGGACAAACAGGATCACAGGGAAAGACTAGAGTGTAGAGATTAGTAGTGACTGAGTACCCATCCATGGTGTACTAGGGAATATTTAAAAACTGGCTCTCCTGGAAAAGAGATTTTGATTTATACCATCTGCCAATTTCTATGGTGCAAACGCTCCTGTGGTGGCTGACATGATGTTACAGAACACAGCTGGGAAGACAGGTACAATGGGCTTTTGCTAGCTGGGACAAGCTGGCCCTAGTGCATGCTGGGGCCTGCCATGCCCAGAAAGGCTCTGGGCTAGACACTAAAAGTTTGTGGATACTAACTTCACTGCTGTCCCACTTTATCAGTAAGGAAAGTCAAGTCCAGGTAAGTCAATAACTTACCCAAGTCACAAAGCTGGCAAATAGAAAAAAATAGCATTCAAAACAGGCCACTATGCTGCTTCACTGGAATCACAATATTTAAAACAAATGTGTAGTCCTTCTAACTATGGATTCTAATGCTATTCGGAGAAACATCTTATGATAGGAGTGTTTAGTCAAATATGAAAATTTAGGTAAATATAACTGGTAAGGAATGTGCTTGTACGTGCATAGAAAGCACCATTTACCCAATATTACTAAGGGACAAAGATCTCTATAAATTAATAATAATCTTGCTCCTTTGAGCACTAAATTTTGGAGATCTTAATTATGTATTCAAAAGCATTCTTTTCAAAAATCCTTTCTAAAGGAACATGTTCCTTCATCCTCTTAAACAGAGTAGGCATCTTTACCTTAATAGGCATTGTTATCATTGGGAAGCCAGTTATTACACTGCGTGGTGATATAGCGTTGCTCCAGGGTGACAGTAATGTGCAGGGCCACTTGCCTGCATTTCTGTGCCTTTATAAGTTAATCTGTCTGCTTTTCATTGTGTTGGTTTCTTTTCTCTCTCTGAGCTGTCACTGCTTGCTTCTAGTAGGACAGCTATTTTTGATCCACTCTTCTCTCATGAGCTGTGTTTAAGTCCCATGGGTGGAGTAGCCAGGGACCAAGCCCAAAAGAACACGCCAGAAGGGAAGCTTAGATGGTAGGCCAATAGGCCAGGGAATGGGCTCCATGGCTTAGATAGGAGCTCTCCAGGCCTTTGAAAGGTGATGTCTGTACAACTGAATGAGTGTCTGATACCTGGATTTGGTCTGCCTTGTGGTCACATGTCAGCAAGAGCGAGCTGGTCTGTATGGGAAGTACTCTAGAGCCTCTGACCACCGGTGTCTCATGCTGCTTCCCTATGAGCTAGCAGTGTGACACCTGGAGTCAGGAGACCTGCACTGACACCTGACAGTGGGATCACAGAGTTGGGTGACCCTTAGCAAGTGGGTTAATTTCCCCCAGCCTCCAACCTCATTCAAGTTCCTCTCAACTTGCCTCAGGCTAGAATTGCTCTGCACCCCCGACCCCATTCTGTTTTTCCCAAGGCAGCATCCAGCCAGCACTGCAAAATCTCCCCATGATCACGCCAGCCTCTGCTTACAGGCCTGACAGGTCTTCCCTATTTTGGTTGGAGGGTGGAGACCCAAATCCTTACTGCAGCCTGCAAGGCCTGCTGTCTGTGGGCCCTCCACCCTCACCTCATGCTGTTGGCTCCAGTCCCACCTGCCTTCCTTCTTCACATGTCCAAGTGCAACAAGCTCCGTCCTGCCAGGGTGTGCATGCCACTCCCCCTGCCACTCTCCCTGGCCCCAGCCCTCTTTCAGCTCGTTGAAGGGATGGTAAACCATAGACTATGGCCAAATCTGCCCACTGCCTGTTGAGTTGGAACAAAGCCACGCCCCCTCATCTAGGTCCTGTCTGCTTTCATCTGACAGCGGAACTGCCACAGAGGTTGTGAGGCTCGTAAACACTCAATACCTACTGTCCGGACCTTCTTAGGAAGTGTTTGCCCAGCCTGGTCTAGTTTTCTCTTGTTGCTCCTTCAGGTCTCAGCTCAGTAGTCAGGAAAGAAGCCTTTCCTCATCTCCCATAGTCAAGCTTCGCTAGAACCATATGCTTTTCTTTCAGACTATTTGTTAATGTGCTATCACTTACTTTCCGTCTTTCTTGCTGTATGATAAGCTTCATGAAAGCAGGCATCGTGGCTGGTTCAGCCTGCCCTTTAATCCCCACAGGCTAGCACAGTGCCTCACTTATTATTATAGATGTACAATAAAATCTAGTTGCACAAATACACCAGGAACTTGGCAGATCTTGTTTAATCTTCAGCACATCTCTAAGAGAGAGATCTTTTATTTTAGATTAAACAATACACTTTTGAATGATTAATGGATAGCAGAAGAAATCAGGGGAGAAATAAAAAAAATTCTTAGAAGTAAGGGAGACTAGCGATACAATATACCAAAATCTGTGGCAGAGTATGAAGGAAGTTATTTGAGGCAAGTTCATACCATTGGGCTCATACATTAAAATAGAAAGATACTAAATAAATAATCAAACGTCACAAGGCCCTAGAGAAAGAAGAACAAACCAACACAAAATCAGTAGAAAATAGGAAAAAATTAAGATCAGAGCCAAAATTAATGAAATTGAGAATAGAAAAACAAAAGATCATCTAAACAAAGAGTTGTTTTTTGAAAGGATTAACAAAATTGATAAACCATTAGCTAAACTAACCAAAAGACAGAGAGAAAAAAAATGATAAACCCTTAGCCAAATTAAAATAATTTTTTGCAAGATCACTACCACATTGCCAAATCCAGACGTCAACTCTGGGTCCTTGCCTTACTTGACCAATCAGCAGCATTTTACACGGCTGATTTCCACCTCCTTTTATACTTCTCCATACTATATTCTTTATGTTGGTCTCCCTGACACTTCACTACTATTTCATTCATTCATTGCTTCCCCCATCTGTTTCCTATTTATTTATTTATTTATTTATTTATTTCTAATTAGGTATATATGATAGCAGAATGCATTCTGATTCATCATACACAAATGCAGCACAACTTTTCATTTCTCTGGTTGTACACGATGTAGCGTTGCACCATCAATGTAGTCATACAGGTACCCAGGGTAATGATGTCCGAGAGAGATCTCTTTATACTGACTTGGCACACTTAAAAATGTCCCTTGTCCTAGTGAGGTTAGGAATTAATGTCACACGCTGCTCAATTCCAGTATGGGGATTCAAATTCATGCTTTCTCGGTCCCCAGAGCATGTGCTCCTAACCACCTTGCTATTTTATTATAGAGTCAAGACAATGATGGGAGCAGGCTCAGTGCAGTGCCGGGCACATTAGCAGAGCCAACCTAACCCTCTCTGTCTTAGCTTCCTTTCCTCCTGTCCCAGTGAGCCCCCAGGCCCTCTCCTGCAAGCTCATCCTGGAGGTCCAGGGACTCACCTGATTGTTGTCCCTGGGACTTGCAGGCCCTGTCACTGGTGGAGAGCACTGGGGAACCTGCTGGTTCATGGCCCTCTCCCTCCTGCCTAGAAACTCTCAGGGTTGTCATTTTACCACTTTGTTCTCTCTCAAGTAGGTAAAAGGAGATTCATTTCTAAAGCCCTGAGGGATTTCCTCTCATCCCTGCTGCATCCGTGGGTGTGCACATAATGCCATAACATTTGATATTTTATGTACATTTAGACGATTGTTCTTTGCACTCTGTGCTGCTGGGACCCAGCCTCTTCTAGGGAGATTGACATACCTCCAAGCCAGGCTAAGTCCTGCTGCAGACCCAGATTCTGCAAATACTTATTGATCTTCTTTGCTGGCTAGGCACTGGGCCATGTGGTTTGCTTACATAAATTTTCTTGATTCTGCATAACAACCCGGTTATTATTCCCACCTGAGAGATACAGGTATAATATAGGTACTTCAGACAACAATTACAACGCTTAGCGAGGTACTTTCATACACGTTTTGATGAATGAATGAATGAAACAGACTCAGAGATGTCGAGCAACTTGCTGAGGATCACACAATTAATAGGGGTTTAAATTGGGATTTGAACTCAGATGCTATTTACTACTGTGCCATCTATTTGAGTTGGGGAAAGATGTAGAATACCTTGACCTTAAGACCTGTGCCTTCCTACACACATCCCTGATCATTATGAACTTGTTTGTTGGAGGATGCATTTCTGAATGGAGCCAAATGAAAGGGCCCACATGAATGATCCTGGCCATGGCCAAGAGTGATTGCTTAGGAGCTTGGAACAAGAGAATGCATAAGGCACCAGAAGACCCATATTTCCTTTGTCCTATGCTATGCGTAAGCTATATGACCTTGTGTAAGTCACTTAACCCTTCTCTGAAACTTTACATATCTAAAATGGGAATAAATGAAATTTATACATATCCTGCAGTTTGGTCTGGAATATCCCCAAAGGCCCAGATATCAAATGCTTAATCTTCAGCTTGGCACTATTGGGAGGTGGTAGAAACTTGAAGAGATAAGACCTAATGGGAGGCCTTCAGGTCATTGAGGACACACCCTTGAAGAGGACAGGGGGACCCCCACTCCTCCTGACTCTTCTTTTGCTTTCAGCCATGGCCATAGGGAGGTCAATAGCTTTGCTCTACCGCACATTCTTCTCCATGATGTGCCACCCAGACTCAAAGCAATAGGGCCAACCAACCATGGACTGGAACCCCAAAATTATAAGCCAAATAAACCTTTTCTCTTTATAATTAGTTTACCTAGGACATTTGTTATAGTCATAGAAAGCCAGTTAATACAACACAGTAGAGTGTTGTTTATGAGCAACCAAGATAATACACACAACAGCTTCTAATGAGCCATAAGCCAGAGGAATCTAAGAGCAGCACCGCTGGCATCTGGAAGGAATGCAAACGATCAGAAGTCAGGACATCTGGTTTTGGGTTCCACCATGTCTACCACTTACCACGTGTCCCCGGGAAGTCAATTTTGCTACTTATAAGAATATTTTCCTTTCCAGCCAGTCGCGGTGGCACACGCTTGTAATCCTAGCACTTTGGGAGGCTGAGACAGGAGAATCGCGAGTTCAAAGCCAGCCTCAGCAACGACGAGGTGCTAAACAACTCAGTGAGGCCCTGTCTCTACATAAAACACAAAATAGGGCTGGGGATGTGGCTCAGTGGTTGAGTACCCCTGAGTTCAATCCCTGGTACCAAAAAAAAAAAAAAAAAAAAGAATATACTCCTTTTCCTTCTCCCCTTATTGGAATCCTCTGAGGCAATCACAGATATGACAGAAATTTTAAGGCCAATCCAAATGCAAGTTCTTTCTATTCTTGTTTCTTCTTCTCCAGGGCCATCCAAAGTTGGATGAACCATAACCAATGACTTGTATTTTGGTTTTGGTTTTAATCCCAGGCTCAGGGTTCTAAGTTGAATTTCTTATTAGGAAGGATGTCTATGATAATCTGTTAGTCTCCTTGAGTGCACAGAACTGGTTTTGACATCCGGGCAAGAAAGGGCTATCTAGGGGTGAAACACTGTGGCCAGAGATCCCAGGAATGAATGGAGATTGAGTTAGTGTTCCAGAGTCTCACAGTAGTGGTCTGTATTGATATAAGACCTGCTAAAAAAAAGTTGTGTAATATCAGCCTCCGTGGTGAACAGCTGGCATGAAGGAGCAAACGTTTACTGAATTTAAATCTATCATCTCCAATCATAGGAGTTTAGTTCACATAGGAGACTGGGTCATGAGCTAGCTGCAGGGTGCTCTGGGGAGCAAGGGGAATTGCTGAAGGTGGAGTCAGAGAAGCCATCATATATGTGCTTGAGTGCAGAATGCTGTGCAAATTCAACATCATAGCAATGGCAAATGCCAAAGGTAAGAGATCAAAAACAAGTCCAGGGATGGCTAGGAAGAGGCCATAGCCAATAAACTCTACCTGGGTTTTATTAAGCATTTGACTCAATTGGTCTAAGGCACTGTTCTGTTAAACTGTGGGTTGCAACACATTCATGGACTATGACATCAATTTAGTCAGTCAAGACTAAAAATGAAATCTATATGGAAAATAGAGTCAAATTCATGTAGCAGAGGTAACTATTGTTTCCGAAGTTTGGTTGCAGGTGCACATAAGTGGATGTTTGTGCACCTCCTGAATTGCAAGTCATGGTCAGAGTGTGAAAATCCTGGCATAAGCCATTTGCACAGGCTATCTGTTCACCCTGTACCATCAGCCTTTCCCAGAGTACCTAGAACGCAACTGATGCTCACTAAGTGTATTTTCAGCATCAATGAACTTCTAGTCTTGGCCATTTGTTGTAACTCTAAGATAACGTAAGAAAACTATACAAGCTAATACTTTTGAACATTCACTGGACACCAAGCACTGAACTAGATGCTTTATGTCTGTTATCTCATTTAATCTTCCCACTCATACTTCTAAGAAGGGACTGCTCTCATTCTCATTTTACAGATAAGAAAATTGAGACCGAGGGGGGTTTACACCTGGACAGAATTCCTATGCTACACTTCCCCCAAGATATGAATTTTTCCTGGGCTGTGGATATATAGTTACTCATTTAGTAGGCACTGGAATCATTTATCCATTGGTGTCTGCCACAGCATTTGCTGCCTGAGATTCCATATTCCTTTGCATTTTTCTTCCCTTTGATTTTGAATTCCATATTTTGAAGAGAATATTTAAAGCTCAAGAAAAGGGAAAGAGGGTTCCCATGGAAGAAGTAAAGTATCAGGAGCTCTGGCTTCCTGACCTGGCTCTGCCATGATCCCCTATGCCTGTGGGAGGCCCTTGTCCAGGTTCCTCACATTCCATTTCCCAGGGCTTCATCCTGAATCTCACTCCCTTGGAAGGCCCCCCTGACTCAGTCAGGGCTGCACTGCAGGGACTCATGTAGTTGCCTGGTCACTCCTTGGTGGCACTCATCCCACTTGCAGTCATACAACTATTTACATAATTATTTGCTTCCAGCCTATCCCCCACCCCAGATAATTCATTCCATGAGTGATAAGCCTTCATCTTCTCCTCCATCACATCCCCAATGTCTAGCATGGAATCATCACTCACTAAACATTTGGTGACAATGTGAATAAATTGCCTTTTGTGTCTCCAGCTCACAGGACGGTGCCTAGCCCATAATGATGCTCAATAAACATCTGTTGGATTTAATTATAAAATTCCCTTGGGCAAGTCACTTCTTTTTAGTCTTTAGTTATTGCACCTATAAGAGAAGGATAGAAGCTATCTTCCCTCCCAGCATGAAGAGAAATTCCTGAAAAGTTCTGGGTGTATTTATAATGTGGTGTCATTTTCAAAGTGCTTTGGGACAGAGCCTGGAGAGACAGGCCTAGAAGGGGTGAAATCAAGAGGACATACCAGGCACAAAGATGAAGCAGGTGGCCACCTACATGAGGGATGCAAGGAAGACCCTTCTCCAATCTGCCACAAAACAGTCCTCTCTGAGCCCCATGAAGTGAAGGCAGTCAGGAGAAGGATGGAACAGATGTGTGGACCCAAGAAATGGAACTAAGGACAAGAGCAAGAGGCTTCAGAAAGAAAGATGTCTGCCCAACAGGTGGTAGAACTTTCTGGAAATAAAAGCTTTCCAAGATGGGATATGCTGTCCCTATAGTTATAGAGCCGCCTTACACCAGAGGCATTCAATCACAGACTCTCCTTCATAAAGATGCATTTGCAAGAATCCAAGCAGCCAAACAAAAAACTGGTCTAGAGGAACTTTGTTATTCTGTTTGGCCTCAGAAAAGAGCTAAGTTTGACTTCTACATGAGGAGAACCAGGAGCAAGGCAGGGAGGGCATCGAGAGGCAGATGAGGCACTTGGACATTGTTAATAAAACAGGAGGCCAGGAGTATGGGAGCAGAGAGAGAAGGCCACGCAGTAAAACTTTAGCTATTCCTAAGTTTGCTTCTGCCCATCTCTTCTCCTGGCTGAATCTCATGACGGTTGGTTCTCGTTATTCACAGTAGTTCTGATCTATAAAAGCTGCTACATGCACTGAATTAGGGAACACTGAACCTCTGCTCCTAGGGGAAATGAAGCACTAGGTTCCTATGAGCTTCAGTCACATTTTCATCAGCCAATATATAATATATATAATATATGGTATATTATATACAATTTCAATATATAACCTTGTTAATTTATGTGTGCTTCTGTTTCTGGATACCTCACTTAATATATAATGCTGATTCATTAACATTGAACAATAGCACCATAATTCATGCCCCAAACTTACTGAACATGGATTTTCTCTAAAAGGCACATCCCAGTCTTTGTGAACCTAGGAATACCAGATAGCCCTGAACACTGTGATTGGAAGTTAAACAGAAAAATTACTAAGAAGGGAAAATAGCACAAAAATGCCAAGGCTATGGCACTGGGGAAAGGATGCTTGTTTACAACAAGAGAGCTGAAACAAGAAGGCAGGGCCTCTCCTTGTTCAATGTCAGCCAGAGACATGTACAGTGGATGACTCAAATGTTTTGCCGCTTTATGCATGTCTGCAAAAAAAAAAAAGAAAGAAAGAAAGAAAGAAAAGCTATGAATGTTGTTTTGGGGTTTACACAAAGATTTTATCAAGTAGTCAAATTTACTAGTATGGAACTCATAAATAATGAGAATCAATTGTATTTGTCTCACTTGAGTGTTTGGCTTTTGCCAAGATGTGCTCAGACTTCCATCCCTAATCTCCAACCTCTGGGAGGTGATGCAGAATTTGGTCACTGTTCTTACTGCCAAAGACAATAAACCCACAATGACTGTTCTCTAGTGACAGATAAATATCACCTAGGGCACGAGTGGAGCTTGGGCCATCTCTGTTGGCCCTGACTACAAATGTCACCCTCCAATGACACTCTTGTGGATTTAATGAACTCTAGTTCAGGATTTGCGAAGTTAAGCTCCCTAGAGAAGGGCTGGAAGGATGCTCAGATCTCTTTCCTTTTGGGACAGATGCACTAATCAAGTTTAATAATTTCTTTTGCCTACACCCCAATGCCCTCTTTCTCTTTCTTCTACAATCAAAACTCTCACACGTTCCAGTATTTTCAGGGATGATCCAATTGGCCTTCCTCATACTGACATGTAGTGAGGGCATGGCAGAGACTGCAAATAGGAAGGCTCATCTGCCCTTCTCTCTCCCACCTCCCAGAAGACTGAAGATATCTCAAATTAGCTGCCGAGGAGAAAATTTGTCAGGGAACTTGGGCATGCTAGAGATTTTTCATCTCATAAGAAAATTACTGCCAAAGAACATGACTCAGTCAGGGCACGCCTGGCTTCATTTGTTCACCCCACCAAGTGAGAAGTATCTTGGGAAAGCAGTTCTACTAATCCCACAACTTTGAGCTCCAAGTGGCAGGTGCCAATTGAACTCACGATTTTAATGAAGCCTTGAGGCTGAAGGAAGTTGATCTTTCCCTGTCCTTCAGGAAGGCCCGATGCTGAGGTCAGGAGAATGCTGGAGGGTAAGGGAGGGTGCAGTTTCAGAGCTTTCAGTGATGGCTTGATATGGCTGGTCCCTGGCACTCGCTGGATGCAAGCTGTGGTGGGGGCAGTGGGGAGCATGTGTCTGGGCCTCAGTTGTGCTCTGTGCTCTAGTTTGGAGTGTCAGCTGCTCTTGTCTAAGTAGTGCCATGCTAGGCAGGTCCCTGATGTGCTGTGACCTCTCCTGGGAGTAGCCATAGTTCCAAATCTTCTCTCTTCACACCCACCCAGAGTCACTGAAAAGTGGGACTGAATGTCAGGGAGTGAGGAAATAGATAGAGGTAGAAAGGACAAAGATTAGAGATGGAGAATAGAGAGAAGGAGGGGAGGGAGGGGGCCATAGGAACGTTCTAGCAGCAGAGAGGGGCCACTTGGCAGAACTGATTGCTGCCAAGCATAGCTGGCACAGGTTGGTCCTTACAGTCTTCTTCCAGGGCTGTGCATTGCAGCAATAGTGACCTGAAAGCCTCGCTCACTCCAGCTTTTTCCTCTGTGCAGGCTACAAGCACGATTCCAGGAATATTGCAAACAAAGATTGAGAGATATATAGACAGACATCTCCATGTGAGACAACAGAACTAAAATTTGCACAATATAGTAGAATCCTCAAAGCACAGCTATAAACAATTTTCCATTTTGTGCTCAATAATTTCATGATGCACATGAAGCAGATATTATTATGATCATCATGTCTATTTTACTGAGGAGAAAATTTAGGAACAAAATGCCAGAAACCATGAGAGCTGGGGCTTAGCCCTGAGTCCTCTGCTGCTAAAACCTAGGTTCTTTCCACTCAGCCATACTGCCTGGCCCTGCCACCCTCCTCACCCTCCCAGAAAGTGGATGCCTGGCTGCCAGCAGTGTTCAACCTCTGGCCGGAGGTCTGCCCCACTTCTCTTTAGAGCTGGCTGCTGCAGGCTGCTTCAGGAGACGGAATTAGCAGGTCGCCCCCTTCCAGCTCCCCCAGGCATGAGCTGGCTGAAGAGGCACAGAAAGGAGTCGTTGGGAACTGGCAAACTTCCCCAGGCTGATCTCAGGCAGAAGCGTGATCGGGCACATTACAAGAAATATATTTAAAATGCAACACTTTAAAATACTGCTCCTCTGCCCAAAAGCAGCCCCCTGTTCAAAAATTTAAGTAGCTCTAATTTGTTTGCCGGTTGATATGTGAATAAGTTTCTGCAGTCAGTGAATTTTCCATCAGAGCTTTGGGACAAAGAACCAGGGGAGTAGGGAGGCCAGAGGAGAGGGAAAGCCCTTCAGATTACACTCTTCCAAAGTCAGCTCCTCTGCCCTTGACCATTGGTCATCCCTGGGGTGCTAAGAGAGCCAGATCCTCACAAGAAAAGAGTCTTCTAAAGAATCATAGGAGCACTGCTTTTAAAGGAAGAAAATGGAAAGGGAGAAATGTATCAGTGATTTGAGGGACCTTTCATTTCATTTTTTTAAAATACCGGTTGCCAGCAGGGAGGTTTGGCACATGAAATCTCTCTTGAACAAGTTGGGAGCGTGGCTTTAGAAGTCTCTAACAACAAAGCCCTCAGATCCTGAGGCTCCACTGTCCCTGTTGGCTCTGAGCTCCTTAAGACCTAGAAGGCACACACTGTGTGCACACCTTCCCGCGACCCAGGAGGCTCTGCACAGCCCAGGCCCTGCTCACTGCCCTACCCACTCTAGCAGGGCAGTGCTGGCTCACATTGAAAGAGTCCCGAGGCCCAGAATGATGGCAGTGTGAGAGTGCTACAGCACAGGCAGGCACAGGAGGACAACAAATGAAGCACTTCACCTGTGTCTGCAGAGGCATCAGGGAAGACTTCCTGAGCCGCGTGCTGGAGGAGTGGCCAGATGCGAAATGGGTGGGCACAGAGATCTGTGATGGTGTGCAGGCGTGGACCTTTGAGACAGCCTGGTGTGTCCAAGGCAACCATCATCTAGGATTGCTGGGGCAGTGTGGGAATGGGGAGGATAGAAGAGGAGGCTCAAAGGTAAGTGCGACACTGCATGTTTCACCCTGAAAGCAAACGGGGATACCTGAGGGGTTTTAAGCCCAGGAGTGAGGCTTTCACATATGCATTCTCTGGTGGGAAAGTTGGCCTAGCTGACCTCCAGCTCTGAGAATTTGTGACATTCTAAGAGATGGTGTCAACTATTTTAAACTTCATTTCGATTCCCCTTCTCCCAGTTCCTTAATTAAAAAGAAGAAATAAGTGACTTCTCAGTCACCTTCAAAGCAGCCCCCAAACCACCCTCCCTCACCCTGATCTGCTGCCTCTCAGTTTCCTCTTCAAAGGCAAAGCTACTCAGGCTGGCCCGGGGGATAGCAGGCCAAGCAGCCTCCCCAGCTGGCCCACTCTCACAGGTCTGTCCCCCACTGGGGAGCTGGCACTCTGAGGCTGCTCATTTGCAGCAATCAAACCCCCACCCCAGCGCTCAGAGCCAGGTCCCAGCAAGGCAGCTTCAAAGGATCTGCATATTTATGGTAAACTCCTTCCTCAAATTGAAAATGCATTAGACGTTGGCAATCAGGGCCTTCTCAGAGCTCCCTCCCCCACTGGCAACCTGTGTGAGCCTTCCTGGCTGCTCTCAGCACGGAAGGGACTGATGCTGTCATGGAGGTGGCTCATAAAAAGGGCCGGGAGCAAGGGCACAGATGACGGGCGGGGCCTCTCTATAAAGGTGACACCCTCCTCACTGTTCCTCCAGTGTCATGTGACAGATGCATCATATCCCCTGCAGAATATCCCCTGAGATGGGGTGTTTTGTGGTTTTCTGTAGTTTTGTGTTTGATTACCTTTGAAGTGGGGAAAGAGGTCAGAAGATGGGGACCACCAGAGCGGATCCCACAAGCAAGTCTGCTCAAATTGCCTTCAGAGTAACAGAAGCATTTCCTGGTGGCCCCACTGCAGCAGAGGGTTATAGTAAGAAAGGCAGCTGCCTCTCACCCCTCAGGGGTGCAGCAAAGCAAGCTCTGCCACTGCCAAGACTGGAGGATCCTAGACTCCCCCGGAAAAGGGGCAGACCAGCCTCCTGGATGTGGGTTGCTGTCAGGCAAGATGGTGGCAGGGGAGATTAAAGACATGCAGGTTGCCCTGATAGCAATGATGGGGACCTTCAGGAAGTTGGATCCAGATTCCCAGAACCTTCTAAAGAGGACCTTAGACCCCTGGGTTCCTGGCTTAGAGGGGTGATTCAGATAAGTTATCTTCCTGCTTCTGATAAAAACCATACTCAAGTCACTCCAGAGACCAATCCCTTAGAAGTTGAGATTATGTCTACTTTAGAAAACAAAATAAGGCAATCGACTTACAAGACATTTTCCTTGCTTTCTTCTAGCCATCCCTGCCAGTCTCTCCATTTCTATAGGAAGATAATTAAAGGAATCAGTGGTCCAAAGAAAGGGTGGCTAGGTCTAGTTTCTATGAAAAGTCCATGTGGAAAAAACATGAATTTGGTGGGAAGGATGGCAAGCAGAGTAATTAATTGACCCTATTGCCCAGAGTTCAGAAAAAAATTGAAAACTAATTTCAGTAAGCAAGCTAATTCATCAGATAGAAATTGAGTGTTCAGTTTGAGGCGACTGATAGTCCCACAGAGCCTCAGTTTGGGGCCCTGCCACCCCATCTGGAGCCTTGTGTTTTGATAGAAAACTAGACAAACCAAAAATCATCCAAGGTGAGATATTTGTAAGACACGACATGTTGGAAGTAGGTGCAGGCTGCTACTCAAGGGGAAGAAATAAGAGGAGCAAGATTAGAACACCGTACAGTCATCTTTGGCTTCAACTTCTGCCTTCTCCGAAGATCACGAGCTCCTAAATAGATTGTGACTCATTTTCCTGCATTCCCAGCCTTTGACAAAGAATAAATGCTAAAAAATCTGAGGCTAAATTCAGGAATGAAGGAATGAATGAGTGATGTAAAATCAAACTGTTTTTATACATCTGAGAGCTGGTAAGAAAGAGGATGCAGATTATTCTGGGATGCTCCAGAGGGTGGAATTAGGAAGTAGAGTTTGACCTAATGCCTAGAGAAATCTGGAATGTGGCCCTGAAGAGGTGATGAATTCCCCAGCCCAGGGTATGCTCACAGGGAGGCTGGGGGCTGTCTCTCTTAGGTACACAACACAGAACATTTTTGCATTGGTTTGGAAGTTTCATTGAGAAGTCTTGCAGATTTTCTCCCTGTCTCAAAATAAAATTGAAAGGGCTTGGGGTGTAGCTCAGTTGTGAAGTGCCTGAGACTTTGAAGAAGTGAGACCCAGACTCAGTTCTTGAGTCTGGCACTTACTGGGCATATGAATATGAATACATTTCTTTATCTCTCTGCCTCAGGTTTTTTTTTTTTTTCACCTACAAGATGAGAGAATAGCTTTCATGCAGGGTTGATAAAAGGATGCAAAAATTTAAATATGTATGTACACCACTCAGCACGGTACCTCATGTAGGCAACAATAAATGTCAGCTATTATTGTATCAGTCAAGCCAGCCTTCCACATAACCATAGGCAGGCAGAAGAGAGCCATGGAAATCTAGTTCCGATAATCCTTGGGTTCAGCCAGGCCAGATGTGGACAGGTTACCATCTTCACTGCACATGGGAAGAAAACCGAGGCACCCACCTCCTGGTCCACAGTGAACCAATAGGAAAAGAGTAGACCCACATCTTTAGCTATGGATGTCAAACCCCAAAGGCTTAATTAGAGCCTGTTAAACCATTTCCGATCCTTGGATGAAAGGTGTGCTTCTGTAATTATAGCACTAACAAAGGCGCTCGGGGGCTAAGAATCTCTGATCTTTAGACCAAGTTAAATGAAGAAACTAAGGGCCTTCTAATGCTGTGCTTCTTTTTTCTCTACTTTCTTTCAAGCAGGACTTATTCCAGATCAGGAAGGGGACTATGCTGTGCCGATATTACTCAGGATGCCTTCTGGGGGAGGAGAAGGGGAAACACGGTTTGAGAATGGGAATCTCACACAGCCAGAAATGGGGGATGGACAGAGGCAACATTATTGACTTGTATGCCCACAAATGCAAAATCAGGAGATGCTCCAGGTTCAGAATATGACATACAGACACCACAAGGGAACATGTTCCCCCCAAACATGCTCTGGTGGAAGCTCCCCAGAGTCCCAAGATGGGAAATGCTCTCTGAGCCAAATCAAAATAGTAATTTTTTAAATAGTAAAAAATAACCCTGAATTCTGAAAGACTATTTTTAAAATGGTAATAATCCTTTAATCAGCCACTGGCAGGGAATATGGTATTTGGTTCAGACATTTTACCAATTACAACCCACTGGGTCCCTGCATGGTGCTTTCTAAATAATCAAACCCAGCTCTTAATAGTCACTTGCCCAGGTGGGAAGAGAAAGACTAAAACCAGATCCAAATACAAAGATGCCATGACTAAAGAAGACCTGCCCAGCAGGTCATCAGAGCCAGGAGCCCTCCTGGTTTGCAGCTGAGTTGGAGAAGGGGTTTTGATTTGGGGATTTAGGGATTCCAGGGAAGTGGGAGAGTCAAGGGCATGGGCTTTGGAGCTGGACACATCTGAACACTCCAGTGTGCCCAAGTCCTTGCCGATAGCAGGATGTGGGCCAACCTCCTTACCCTCCCCTTATTGTTGAAATAGGAATTGGTCTACTTTTGAAGGGTTGTTCTCAAGACTGGAAGTGATCTGTGCGAAGTGCATATGCAGTATCGGGTACTCAAAAGATATTTCCTTTGTTCCATGTTACTTCCCCTCCCTTGCCAGCATCACCTTGGATGCAACTGGGAGACTGTTAGGGCAGAGATACTGACATTCCTTCCTTCCACCCTGGAAGAGAAGCACAATGAATTATCACTTCCTAAACCATTTCTTCATCCTGCAATAAGCAGGGGAAGGACACCCATCAAGAGGTAAAGACTGGGTGGTGATTGGGATGGGACCTGGGGACTGGCGCTGGGAAGCTACATCTGTGCCCATGTTGCATCCTGCACTTGCACAGAAAAAAGATCATAAAGAGGATTTGCACCATCTACTTTATAAGTTCAGTCAGGAGTGTGTCCCTTGGGGCAGCTGAAGTTCAAAAACACCATCCTCTTTTTTTAATGGTCACTTGTGTGGCAGATTAGCTCAAAAGGATGGGGTGAGATGCAGGGAGGTCAAAAGGAAGTTTACTCTTACTAACGCAGGATTTGCCAAAGGGTAACCTATGGACCACTCACATTCCAATCTTCCATATAGGTGCCAGTTAAACAGCAGATTCTGGTTTTACTAATCAAAATGTATAGTTGTGGGTTCCTGTTGGGCTACCAGGAGCTGCTGTTGAGGGGCAGGAAGCCGCTACAAAGGAAACCTCAAGGCAGAGGCTCTGTCTAGGTCGGGGGCTGCAGGGTGGCTGCTGGTGGCTAATGATGCTGATTCTCGTGTTTGTGGGTGAGTGGGTGGGTACTGGGGTTTGAACATAGATCTAGCACATGCTAGGCAAGTACTCTACCAATGAGCTACATCCTCAGCCCTTTTTCTTTTATATTGAGACAAGGTCTTCTTAAATTGTTGAGGCTGGCCTCAAATGTGTCAGCGTCCTGCCTCAGCCTCCAGAGTCACAGGCATACACCACCATACTCAGAATGAGAATGCCCATTCTTAATGATTCAGGAAAACTTGAGGCCTCACAGCTGGCAGACGAGTGTCTGAGTGGCAGCTAATGTAGAAGCACAACTGAGGAGAAGAGAGACTTTGAATCAAATTAGCTGTCTTTCAAGTGGAGGGCAAGAGCAGGGCCACTATAGTTGTCCCTTGATAGGAGTGGTGCTGGAAGTGAATTCTTTCCAGGGTCACTCCTAGAGCAGGACTTAGGTCCAAGAGGAATTTTTCAATGCCTGGGAGGGACTTCTATGGGTGTGTCTGGGGCTGGCGTGAGCCGGATATTCTCCCTGCCCTTCCAAACCTTTGTTCTCTCCATGCCGGCTTCCGTACCCCGTTGTATTCTTCCTTAGAGCATATATTACTTCTGACCTGATGCTATTTATGTATTTGTTTACCTGTCATCTGTTCCCTACTAGAATATATGCTCCACAAAAGCAGACACTTTCTCCATGTTAACAAACCCGTACCTGGAAGGCAGGCCAGCACAAAGAAGGTGCTCAATAAGCACTTCTTGAAAGAAGGAATGAATGGCCTTCATTTTGCATCCCCCAAGCATATCAGAGCTCAGGGAAAAGCCTGTCTGACAATTTCCCACAGGCTGGCAGCTTACTTATTCAAGGACTGATGAGCCTGAGGGCATGATTTGAGTTTAATAACCCAAAATTGAAGTTATTTTTTCCTGTGTCACTCTTGCTCACCAGACCGCGAGCTCTCTCTTGGTGCAGGGACAGTCTCTTTCAGCTTTGTTTCCCCCAGGCCCAGCATAGCATCTGACACATAGTACATGCTCAATAAATTATTGGTTAGATCAATGAAATAACCATTGTGTGATATTCCATCTCCATAGTTTCTGGATGCCTGCCTGATCTTATGCCCATTGAAGAAGATATGAAAAACGGTGGTTGTTGCTTAAAGATCACATAGTCCCAGCTCAGAGCTGTGAGGAGCTAATGACAGGGTTGGCACAAGGATTGGGGTCATCTCCCTCCATCTTGAACTCTTTCCCTTTCCCTTGTTGTCTTCCAAGAAGGGTGACAATATAAAATGGGTCCTAATCATTGCCTGCCTACAAGGAACTCCACCAGGCACATGAGAAGGGCTGAGGAAGACTCAGACATGAGCACAGTGTGGGAGGCAGATGTGACAGGCCTCTATGGTGTAGGCTTTCATCAGGACAAGCTGGGGCACCTGATGACCGAGTGCATTCCTGGGCCCCATCCTAGGCCTACCCAACTAGACTCCTGTGGGGTGGAGCCTAAAAATTTGCATCTGTTCACATTATCAATGTGATTCTAATGCATAATTTGCCATAATGGTTAAAAATGTGGAATTTACTGGGGAGGTATAGATGAGTCCAAAACCAGCTCTCATGTGTCCAGTGTTAATTGAGAACAAGTCGATCAGTCTCCCTGAGTCTCAGTTTCCTCACTTATAGTGAAAGCATTAACAAAATCCACCTAACTTTATAAGGTTAAATTAGTAAATACATGCTGTGTGTCCTGATATATGGTCCATGGTAAATGCTTATTGAGTGAGAGTTGCTGTAATTATGCAACTCTTATCACTATGGTGATAGTGACAAGAAGGTGATGATTCTTCCTCCTCTGTTGGAAAGGGGGCCTCTGCAAGCCCTATAGGGAGCATTCCCTGGCTCAGCCACTCGGATAGTCAGGAGGCTGTTTAATATACATTTTTTCTTCTGTGATTTGTTCCTGCCTCCCTATTTCCAGCCTTTTCTAAGGTTGGAGAAGGGATCCTAGAAAGGAAGTTGATTATAAGGGTGGTGGCGAGGATGTGAGACCTGAAAGACACTCAGAATGGCTGTCGGAGTCCCTGATTCCTCTGATGGAAGAGGATCCGAGAAAAGGTAAGAAGGTTAACAGAGGAGAATGAGAACCAGAGTAGGAGGCTGAAGGGAGCCATGAAGGACAGAGCATCCCTGTAATGATGGGAGCAGACAGGAGAGGAGGGCTTGATTGGCACAAGGTGGGGCTGTGCGTTGACCAGAAAAGAACTCACGGGAGAGAAGGGGCCTCTACTCCAAAGCTGAAGGGCCTCCTCAACCCACCTGGGATCTAGTCTGTGCTTCCCCAGTGGACCCCTGGAATCTCACAAGTTCCACAGTTAGGGTGAGATTCAGAGAGTTAAAATAATCCAAAAGCGGGGACAAGGACTGGGAATTCCTTGATTTTTTTCTTTCTTTCTTTTTTTTTTTTGTGGTACCGAGAATTGAATTCAGGGCACTCGACCACTGAGCCACATCCTCAGCCCTATTTTGTGTTTTATGTAGAGACAGGGTCTCACTGAGGTGCTTAGTGTCTCGCTGTTGCTGAGGCTGGCTTTGAACTCGTGATTCTCCTGTCTCAGCCTCCCTAAGTGCTGGGATTACAGGTGTACACCACCGTGGCCCAGCTGAATTCCTTCCTTAAGTGACACCTTGCCCCTACTCACCCCATTGGTCGCCTCCCTCTATGGCATCATGCTGGCTGACCTGGGGGCAGGAGAAGGAGATGGGTGCAGTGCAAGGACCCTGCCCAGGATGCAGCTTGCTGTTCTTGAGGATACCTGGCAGCAAAGAGTTAAGAAATGGGCCAGGGACAGAGACAGGAACAAAGAGGAAGGATCTGTCATCATAGCGACACAGCCAGGCTTACCTGCCGAAAACCATTCCTTGTGAACTGTAAGATTTTCAAGGCGTAGTTGGACCTCTGGCCTTTGCTGTTGAATTCAATGTGGCCGGTGAGACCTTCCAATTCTACCTGTCCAAGAGAGAGTGAGTTACAGCACCAAAGAGGCCCCACATGTGCTTGGTTCCAAGCAAGCATTCCATGAGCTTTGGGGGATGTCCAAGAGAAGAGAAGTCACTGAGACACCTTCTGCACATTCCCCAGCCACAGCACCTGGGCTGGAGGAGAAGGATGTCCCACATCCAATAACCCCATGCCAATTCCATAAGCCAATACAAGTCAGGATGCCAGCTTGAGCTCAGACTCCTCTTTGCCCTCTCTGTAGGGCCCTGACTGTCAATGGCACTTACTGTCTTTGGGCAGCTGCTCACCACCTCCCAGGCCTTTAAGAAGCCAGGATGCCCCTGCAACTGACTCGAAACACTAAGTCCAAGTCCCTGGGCACCAGGCCTCTCTGTCAAGAGATGTCTTCCTTGTAGGTAGAAATCCATACCGCTCCCCCAGAGGAAGCATAGCTAGGGAGAGGAGCATGGGAAAACCTAGCACTGAGCTAGAAGTCTCAAGGCTGCAGGAGTGGGGGTCTTCCCCAGCTGTGCAGAGGTTTGCTAAAACCAATGTTGAGCAGCAAGGCCAGGTTCCTAGCCTGGCATGCAGGGCCCCTTAGTAGTCTAAGTTCCAAGGGTCATTGCCTTTGGAACAAACTTGCTATGTATTCTCAGTGGGCGTTAGTTATTAGTGACACATGATCCAGTCAACCAGGGCCACCATAGATGACTTTACACAGGACGGTGATCTCCTGGGGAGCCTGGAGCTGAAGGGCTCTTGTGTCTTGAACCAAGCATCCCACCCCATCAAACTGGGCTGGGCAGGCCCTCAGCTGCTCCTCACCATGCGCAGGTAGTTCATGAGGCTGGTGCCATGCTGCCAGATCTGGGCTGAGCCACAGGACAGGGGCTTCACGCCGATCTCCTGGCTTCGATTCAGCTCCTGGACCGCCGACACTACAGCATAGACGGCGTCAAACAGTAGGGCCGAGGACAGCTGGGAGAGATAGAGAGCAAGGAAGATACAGGAGTCCACAGGATGCAGAGAAAGGGAAGAAAGAGAAGACAGAAAAAAAGAGGGAGAAAGGAAGGAAGAAAAGAGAAAGCCAAAGAAAGGGAAAACAAGGGTGCATTTCCACTGCCCTCGGTCCACCCTGTGGACTTGCCCTTCTGCTGCTAGTCCAGGGTCTTGTCCACAGGCATGGTGGCAAAGGCTTCTCCGGGATGGAAGCATCCAGCTACCTCTGTGGCTCCAAATGATTTCAAGGACATACCCATCCCCACCCCTGAGGAAATTGCAACTTGCATTGTTCCCAGGAATTCTCACCAAGGAGGAGGGGCTGCTTATCTCAGGTAAAGGGAAGGCAAGTGGCCACTCCCTCAGCTTAGCCTATTCTACCAGGCTTAGTGGAAGAACACTTCCTCCTGGAAGGCCCCGAAGATGCTGTTTCTTCCTAAATATACCTACAATTACTGTCTAACTTGTACCGTTCAACTTGACGTGTATATTTGAAGCACAAGGGAAGCACAAATGAGGAAGTCCCTCCTCCTGTGATATTTTACAGAGGGATGCGGGAAAAGCAGAAGGAAAGAACACCAATCAGGGTAACAGAAGACTGAGAGAGATGGACCCACAGAAGTCAGGGGTCCAATGAAGGTTGGGTGATCAAGAGAACACATCATGGAGGATGCCACACTGGATGGGAGCACGGAGGAGTTGGGTGATACATTACTGGATATGGGGGTGGGGAACAGCCAGGGAGGAAGAAATGCATTCCAAATGTGGAAATGCAGAAGCAAAGACTAGGAGATGGAAAGTGTGGAGCACCCCGGGAGGGAACCATGAATCAGACACAAAGGCGGGGTCGTACTACCTTAAGCCACTGTAGTATCCACATTTTCATCTTCCCTATTAAAATGCAAGCTCCTTAGGGCACACACAGGACCTTAATTCTGCATGCTGCATGGCAACTTGCGTGGGGTCTGACAGGTGGTTGGTTCCCAACACATATTTCTTGACTTAACTATTGGCTGACATATGTCCACTCCCCAGTGAGTTCATCTATAGTTACAGCCTTTAGAGAGGGTAAGCCTGAGGTGTTTGGGTTTAGGTGGTGGCAGCAGAGACTCCTGTCCTTGGCGCATGTGCGATCTAAGGAGGAAATATCAATGTGCTGAGTTAATAATGTTCACAAGGTTCCTGTCCAGAAATACCTACCAGTGTAAATGCCTCTGTGGTCAATACAGTACGGGGCCCTGAGGGTGGTCCAGGAAGGCAGGTGGAGCCCTCCTAAGAGAAGGTTGAGGGGCTAGAAGTCCATGCAGCAGGATCCCACTGAAAAGTGACTTCCTTCACAGAAGCACCATGTCCCCCTATTGGCAATTCAGTACTACCCTTCCAAGACTCTCCTTTCAACTGAAGACTACCTTTTGAAGAACTAGCAGAGCACTCCCCCATGTGACAGACTTCTTACAACTAGCCTCCTACCTGGCCAGGCTCTACTACAATGGCCCCTCCAAGGATGGAGGGAGGAAGACCACTAGGCTTTCTTCAAACCCTCCAGACAGAATGTACTTCGCATGAGATAGCAAAGCACAGAGGAAAGAGCTTAGAAGAAGAACTTCAACACGGAGTCCAGATCCCAGTCCCTCCCTTGGGTGCTAAGTGACCCTGAGCATCTTGAACCTTGAACCTCTCAAAATGAGTGACAATTCCATATCTGTAAAAAAGACACAGCAGTCCCTACTTCACAAGGCTGTCAAAACGTTCCGTAACTGCATGGGTCAGGGATCAGCATTCCTGAGAGCAGGGATCTGCACCCCCAGGTCTGCCAGGTGTTGGCAGGTGCTCAGGAAACAGGTGCTGGCTGAATGCAGGCTTTGGGGAGCAGTGGAACAGGGAGCTATAGGGGCAGAAAACAGGCTGGGCAGATGGCCTTATTTCCTGTAGTTTGGGGCCAGTTCCCTATCACAGGAACTGGGTGAGCTGATTTAGGACAATCTCTTCAAAAGGCAGTTACAGAAAACAGAAAAGTTTCTCTCCTCTGGTCCAAGTTCACCTGTGCTGTAAAAATCACCTGGCCAGTGAATCCCCTCTTCCTTACCCCTCACTCTCTCCCTCTCCCTTGTGTCTCTTGCTTTCCTTCTTCCCCCGCTCCTTTTCTTTCTGCCCACTCTTATTCAACCCCCACCATCTGGCAGACCCCTCAAATTTCCCCCCTCTGGATACATCCAATGAGGCCATTGAGTCTCCTCTGCCTCCATCAAATCTCCTGCCTTTCCAGCTCCATCTGCCCTCCTGTCTGTGCCCTGGTCCTGAATCTATCTATGACCCAAACACTAAGCAGAAAAGGGTACCCAAGTCCAGGCTGAGCCAGGCTGAACACTCCTCTGAGTCCTCCTACCCATCACCTTCTCCCTCCTCCGCCCACTGTCCTTCCCCTTGGCTGCTTAGCTCCTTCCTCTTTTGCTTTGAGGCTCACCTGTGTGGCACCTGGTGCTACTCCATGAACCTACAACTTTCCTCCTCCTTTACACATAATTCATTTCCCCCCAGACACATGTGGTTCTTTTATTAATGGGCCTCTCACATTTCCTCACCAAAAGGAGAAACGGAAATGAAGAATGCCACACTCTCCCTTTCCATTGTGCACAAGCATCTCCTTCAGGGGGAGCCAGTTACTCTTATTGCTATCGGCTTCTAGAGCCTTCAGGTTGGCTATTTAAGTGATACTGTAAACCAATTTCTGGCCCACCTTCTCCCTTGCCTCCCAGTTAATCTCTCCATTCTAAGATTCCCCAAATCACAGTGTCTGAGCTGGAAAGGATCCTAGAAATCAACTAGTCAGTCTCTCATATTACAAATGGAGAAACTGAAGTTCAAGGAATTCTCTTGCCCAAAGTCACCCCACAAGACAGTGCAGGGCCACAACTGGACCCCGCGCCTCCTTGTTCAGTCTGGTTTCCTCCTAATTCTGCAGGCTTATTTTGTCTACCTTACTGCCCAGCAAGTCTGCCCTAGAGAAGCCTAGGTCATCTTCGTTCTATTGGATTTATTCTGGTGCTTATACTCCCAGGATGATTTGGGGCAATCTTTCAAGACATAGTCACCTTCTCCACAACCAATAGGAACATGGGACACCTTACCCTGTGCCAATGCCAGGACCAGGGAGGAATGGTGGGCAGACTCCTCTGATGCCCTGGCTTTGGGTCATCACTAGTGGTTTCCTAGCATCACTGGCTGTTTGTCCTCAGGTTAGCTCAGGTAAGAACTGCTAGCGAAGCACACATTCTCGCTTTCCCTCATTTTGTTTAGGTGCCCTCCCCTCCCCATCACTGTCAGCAGCTTCAGAGGGGGCCAGATGAGCATGAGTGGCCCCAGTCTCCTCATCCTCCTGCCAACGAGTGACCCAGTTCAAACTAATGGGGGATGAGCTGAGATCGGAAGTGAGGAGTCTGCTTCTCAGGAGTGTGTTCTGTGTCCTAGGGGAGACAGTCTTTGTTCCTGCACTGGACACTTCTGTGTCTGGGGAGATGCCTAGAACAGCTGCAGCCAACCTGGGCCCTAGCCTCAGCATGATGTCATCACCAAGGGTGATCGAGCAGAGATGGAAAGAATGTGGGTCTCCAACCACATCACTCTGGAGTCTTGCTGAGCCATGTGGCACCACCCTGCCTTTCTGCATAGGGAATTTTAATTAGTGTTTCTATTACAGGAAGCTCAGAGCACCCTAACTGGTATGGAAGCCCTGGGGATCCCAGCTTCTCGGGGGTATTGTCGTACCAGGTCCCCAGGGAGGCTTGGGGCTCAGCCCTTCAAGGAGGGGCCTTCCCAGGTGAGGCTGTGCTCTGGTCCCTGAGAGACCATCACCACTGCACACCAGCAGAGGAAGCTCGCTCCGCTGTTCTGAACATCCTCCACCAAGCCCCCCAGCTTGCTCCTGCCACCTGTTGTCGCTGTTCCCACTCCGTCTGGGATACGGTTTCTTAGCTGATGCTTTTATTAGCGAAAGAGCCTGATGCTGGGAGATCAGCATGTGCCTGTTCACAATGTCCTTTGGCATCTCAAGATTCTTTATGTACTTCTAGTAATTGTAACACCAGCTGGGGATGCTGGGGCTGGGGAGCAGGTGGAAGGAAAGTCATCAAGCCTCCCACCTCATCTCCACTGATGAATTGCCTTCAGAGGTGACATGGGTGATGTGTCCCAAGTAGGTCTGGGCTTCACAGTTCAGCCTGGGCTGTTGGCGCTGATCCTTTCTAAGTCATGAACATCCCCTGCTCCCCTCAACCACAGTGTAGTCTCCTGGGGGTCCTTCCCCTATAACCAGACTGCCCCTCTTTGACAGGCTCCTGGCCATCCCTGGCCTCTCGTTCCTGCTCTGAGAACTTGTCTCCATTCCTGGCTCCTCCAGCTCCTTCTGTCTCCAGACTCCTCCCCCTGCCCAGCTTTGCCTCCCAGGGTGTGAAAAGTGGCAATTGCTCTGGCTCATCAATCTCCCCTCTTGTTGTTCCAGACCTCCATCCTGAAGCATCTCTTTGCTCTCCTAATTGCTTTCTCCCTCTGCTATTATTTACTAATTTAGCTCTGGAAAGCATTTGGGACCGTAGTCAGGGAAAAGCAGTTCCTACTACAAAAGCCCTAGTTTCTGTCTCCACAGGGGAAGAGGGAAGGGGGCATCTCTGCTCTTCCCTCCTTTTCCCTCCTTTTCCATTTCCTTTTCCTCTTATGGATCCCCCTCTGTCTTTCTGAGGTCTCTGTTCCTCCTCTGTGTTTGCACGTGCCTGTCTGTTTTGTCTCTGCTTCTGTCCCTGTCTCTTCTAAATATTAAATCCTCCATCTCAATCCTCATTTAAAATCCTGTCCTCTATCTTGGCACCAAAATGTTGTTTGGCAAGGAACTTTCAATTCTCTTGTTTTTATATTTTCATTTGGTTCATCATTGTTATTTTCTTTTGAGCTGTTTGCAAATTGTTTTGGGGAAAGAAAGACTTCTTATAAATTAAGATGAATCAAGTCTGACTCAGGGAGTTGTGGTTGGATTCCTTCTCCCTCCCTGGAAATGAAAATAGTTATCTTCTAGACACACACCTGTAGCCCTCGTCTCTCCCTAAACCTCCGATGCCTGGGTTCCCAGGATCCTCTTGGATGCCCATTTGTTGCTGAACCTCTATAAGCTTAAACTCTGCCCCTCACCCCGATATAATAGCAGGGCAAGAACCATTAAAAATCTCATGGAATAGTTCTTACAATCTGGATTTTATTCAATGAAATAAACACTTAATTACAAACATCTGCTTTAGCCTAAATTCTAATTACTTAATCTAGCCATCTGTAATTTTAATGATTTCCCACGATTTTCGTTCTTTGCAGCGTGATTAATGGGAATGGCATATGAAACTAGTGGGTGTGAGTCTCTGCTCATGACACTCCCTTTTCTGTTTGTATGCTCTCTGGCAGTACGCATCTTTGCAGGCTGCTGTGGGCCACCTGGCAGGTACGGCTGCAGGGGAGACTGCACTGAGTTTTCTCCCTGGTTACTTTTTGCTCCAGCCACTCCATTCCACGCAAGCCCTTAAACCTGGGCTCCCTGTCCTGCAAGCTCCACCTGGAATACGGAAAGTGGGGGGGTGGGGGGCGCGGGGGAGACCCACACACAAAAGGAAAGGAGAAAATGCCACAAGTGGGGAATGTCTGGAGTAGGAGAGAGAGAGACAGAAAGGAGCTTGCAGGGAGAAAGGAGAAAGGTGGGGGTGAAGTGAGAATAGGGGAGCAGAGAAGGGGAGAGGAGGAGAGGGCAGAGAAGAAGAGGAGAAGGGAGGGGAGGAATGAGACCATCCCACCAGGCAGGAGCGGGTGGCAGTGTTTTCGCAGAGCGGGAGTGGGGAGACAAACCAGGCTGTGTGTTCCTGGAACTCCCTCGCCTTCCAGCTCTCTGTCAGGAAAGAGCTGGGCTGTTTGTGCTGGGAATTCTCAGCCCCCAGACAGACAGGAAGAAGATGTTTTTCAAAAGGTAGGCTGCTAAAGTGAGAAGCTAGAGAGAGATGGGCTGCTATTGTCACTGCTGTGAGCTTCCCTTCCGAAGGCTCTCTTTGAGGCGACCGTGTCTGTAACACCTCCCGTCTCCCTCAGAGGCCATCACAGAGACAGGGCTGGAAGGTTCTCTGGCACAGAGGGAGAGCTTTAGGTTCTAGTTCAGGCTGTGTTAAAGCGTGGACCTGGGGACACCCTTAAGTGCCACCTAGCCCCTTTGTGCCTCGGTTTCCTCATTTGTCCTAAAGGGCTGCATGACTGCCCTTAACTGTGACTAGGATGCCACAAAGAAGAAAAAAGGTCATGGCTGGATAATTTCCTGGGAAGTGCTACAGTGGCTGTGTGTGGAAGTGAAAGTCATTGCCACCAGTGCCCCTGTCTCCTGAGCAAGAAAACACACCTCCACGTGACCAGCTGGAAAACAGAAGGGCTGGGTGGAGAAAGTCAAGTGGGGTGGAACCAGAACCTGTGACCCCAGAAGGGACCAGGCGGTCCAGGTCTCAGGTTGCCTGATCCTCCTCCTACCCGCCTCCTCCCGGCCTCCAGTAGAGCCACAGCTTTCACTCCCTGCACAGATGGAGCCTCCAGAGACCACTCCCAGCCGCCCGAAGCCCCCCCACCACATTATTCTTGGGGAACATGAGATGTTGGGGCCGTGAGAAGTCTGAGAATGGACCTCAAAGGCCACAGATGAGGCCAGGGTTTCTGTCTTTTAAACTGCTCTAGGCAGCTTCCATGCCGCAGGACAGCCTCTCCAGGTCCACTGAGCGAGGCAGCTCTATCCCAGACGCTGCCTACCGTGCCCACGGTCTTGTACACAGAAAATGAGCAGCAAGTCACAGTTATGTGTCAGAACACAATGAGGTTATGTTCTGAGAAGTGCATCATTCGTCGACCGTCACTGTGAGAACATCACAGAGGACACTTACACAAACTAAGACAGCCACAAAGTCACCACATGGTATAATCTATGGGACCACTGCTGTGCTGTGATCTGTGCTTGGCCAAAACATTGCTATGCTGCTCATGACTGTATTTGCTTCCCTGTTCTGAATAGCTTTCCCTGGCTGCTGCAGGCAGAGGGATTTCCTTCCTCTCCTCTCCAGGAGCCGTTTTCCTAGAGGTGGAGATGGATGCACTCCTCATGGTGCACCTTGGAGGAGAGCAGCTTTGGCCCTTCCTCACCTCTGGACCCAGTGATGGGCCCCAATTCCTTACCTAGCCTTAAATCCAGGTGTGCAGGCCCTTTGCATGTGACATTTCTTCCCCTTCTAAAAGGAAAGACATTTCCTCACTCTCTGACTTTGTCCACATGTCTTTCTTTGTTGAACAAAAACAGGTGTAACAAGAATGAGATCCTAATTAGAAATAACTTACACTCCATGTATGGACAATATGTCAAAATACACTCTACTGTCGTGTATATCTAAAAAGAATAACAACAACAAAAAAATCCTAGCAGGGCAGGTTTGAAACAGGTACTTTGCGTTTTCTAAAAGAATTATTAAAATAATCATCTTCCTTCTTAGAAAAAAAATAGTATATAGAAAATTTGCTCCAATATAGCATCTTTTTTTTTTTTTTTTTAAATATCTTTATTTTACTTTTATGTGGTGCTGAGGATCGAACCCAGTGCCTTATGCGTGCTAGGCGAGCACGCTACCACTGCGCCATAATCCCAGCCCCCCCAATATAGCATCTTATCCTCTACACTTTGTCCTCTGGTTGTCACCTGTACACATTGTGGGCCCATCAAAGTATAATTGCTGCATTGTGCAGTTGTCTTTTCCATCAGAAAAATGAGAGGGAAAGAGCTTATGAATTAAAAATGCATTTATACTGTCTTTTATATTTACACACAAAAAATATAGTGGTGGAAGAAGTCACCGTGTACCTGTTCTGCAGACCTAGGTCTGAGGTCTATGGGTTTCTACCTGCTTTGCTGCCTCTCTGCCATCATGAGTGGCATATGAGCAGAGCTCTCTGGGAAGGCCCAGCCGAGATCATTAAACCCAGGTTTGTCTCATGGGCCAGCTTGGAAGAGATGATCCCCAGCTGAGCCTCAGATGCATGAGCTATATAATCGTGCAGTGTTGTTTGCTAGTGAGATTACGTGGTTGGTTGTTACATAGCATTTATGTAGCAAAAGCTATCTGATATATTTACTCATGTCTATCCCAACACCTGTCATATAGATTGTTAAATAAGCTTATTCAATGAGTAATTGTGAATTGAAGATAGGATTGTATCTCATTTTATCTTCACAACCATCTTCTAAGATGGTCAAGCATAATTAATTAGCCCAATATTACAGATAAAGAATACAAGGTCCAGAGGGGTTACACCATTATCTAAGGTCACACAGCAAGAAAATGGAGAGGCCATTCTGTGCCTCCAAGGCCAGTGGTCTTTCCAGTATGTGTGACCAGGCTCTGCCTGGCCTTCGTGTTGGGTCCTTACAAAGGATCCTCATGGGTACCAAGGCCCTCTTGTGTGCCTGCTCCTAGCTAATGTGAGCGTAAGGCGGTAAGGCTGGGGCTGGGGAGAGGCAGATCTTTTTCCCCTTTCCTGATGCTCTGCTGTGAGCCTTCTAAGGTCATCAGCATGCCGTTGGAGTATTGGTGTGCTCGCTGTAAGAATCTCTTACTCAATTGGGAGAGCAGTTTCTGTCCCTGCTGGGGGAATGACTGATCCCACACACATGACACTGGGCTTGAGGGCATCCTCACTGGCCCTTAAGCCATCTAATGGGGTGAGGACCGTCTTCCTTCAGATGTCACCCTCCCCAGGGATCCTTACTTCTTTTAGGTCTAAAATAGCTTGTTGGGATACATTCCATGAACCTTCCACAAAAGTCAATTCTCCTGCCTGCTTCCCTGGATCAAAGCTTCCTGAGTCCTTTGCGAGCTCTGACCCCCTCAGCTACCCCTTTCTTCCTAAGATTTCCACCAGGCCACATAGGGTCTTGTGAAAGGTCACTATGCCCACGCCCTGCCCTCAGCAGCCTCACCACAACCACTAACAGATTAGGCACTGAGCATGCACAGTCTAGACCTGGCTTTGCCTCAGGGCATATCCTACCAAAGACAGGCATGGCTCCTGTTTTAGAAGCCCACCAGAGAACTTTCCACTCTAGGAGGATATCCAATTCCATTGCCAACTCCTAGGCCTAATTCTTTTTCATGTCTTTCTATCTCTGACTCATCATTCTGCCTGATTTAGTCATTCATTCATTCATTCATTCAACAAATACCTATTTAGCTATTGCTACTTTCACTTTTTTCAGGCTCAAATGACAAGGCAGCATGGTAAAGAAATGATGATCATAGGGAGAGGTAAAATGACACCATGGTTGAAAGGACAATTGTCAACCCATATAGTAAAGTTTGGGTTCTCTGAACTTAGTTCCTCTGCTCACTGTGTGACTCTGGGCTAGTTACTCAACCTTTCTGGGCCTCAGTTTTGCCATAAGTAAGCTGGAGATACTGGGAACAGTTGCTTCAGAATATTGTGGTGAGCATCCCATGCGCTGCCTCAGGTAATGCCACATGAGCTGCCAGCACAGGGGCTTTTTTAAAATGAAATGGTATATGTAACCTGGCTAGGACAGGGACAGAAAGCTACACAATCCCAGGCTCCTGAGAACTTGATTTTCAACAAATGGAAACAACAGATATGCCTGACCTGCCTTGGAGTAAGAACGATCAACCCTGTGGAGAATGGCAAGTGAAGAGTTTGACTCCATTGCATGCAGTTCAGAGAAGGAACTATGGGGACAGGAATATGCGGCAGAGAGGACAGAGAGGAAGCTTCTCTGGATGAGCTACTCAGGGCAGTGAGTCTGTGAGGTGGAAAGAGCACTGGACCGGGAGCCAGGAGTCTCAGAATCTAGTTGCACTCTGCAAAAGACGCATGCCTTCTCCCAACCCTATCCCCAGCCTGAGCTTCAGTTTCCTTATTTGAAAAATGAGGGAGCTGATCAGCTCTGAAAGGCCCTTTAAGAGTGAGATTCTTGGATACTAAACTCAGCCAATTCCCAGCAACAGCATTATGGGGGAGACTGGCCTCAGGAGACTTGCAGGCGTCAGTAGAGAGCTCGGTGCTGCCACATGACTTTCTCTGCTGCCGTGTCAACCCAGCTGCATGTTCTAAGCTCACTATTTCCCAAACCTTATCTCTAGACCCACTTCCCAGTATATCCATACACATCTTTCTGAGCTGGGACTAGAGATGGGAGAAGCTGGATTCTAAGAGGGATTGCTTCCCAGTGTCAGCCCACAGGGGGTTGCACATGGAGGCCTAGGAGCTCCAGGGAGGAACTCTGGGGGACACTTACCGCAGGCCCAGTGAAGGGCACGTGGTCACAGTTCTCCTGCCAGGACTGGTTGAGGCTCTGGGCAAACTCTTGGAAGAAAGCATGGGATTGGTTGAAAATGGAAAATCCCAGGATGTTGACACGATCATCCACAAGGCTGTCCATTCTCTGGAGTGAGAACTCCTGGAAAGACCCAGCAGTCAGAAATAGAGAACACAGTTAGGAGAGGAGGAAGTGAGGGTGGACTGTGCTGGAGCACATCCAGGGACCCCACTCAAGTCCAATAAACATGAGGCGCTCTGTTGGGTGCTAGGGGTCCAGGGGTCTGGAAGCTCACCGTGCTGGGATGCAAGGAGGGAAAGAGAAATGAACAGAATGATCTCTAAGCAAGGTATATACAAGATGCACGGGATGGAGAGAGAATCATGAGACATGTGTGCCTGGTAAAGGCAGGACTGCATCCTCAGAAGGTCTGACCCTTGAGCTGAGCTTTAAAGGATGTGTAGACATTTTCCACCCAGAAAATGTGGACGGATAAAGGCTATCCCAGCCTTGAGTTCTCCAGACAGACAAAAGCACAGAGGTGACAAAGTACATGGTCATTCAGCAAGCTGCTCCTGGTGCACCTGATGAAAGCACAGCTCCTCAGCCTGATTCCACCATCAGAATCACCCAGGTGTCTTTTTAAAAAGGGACAACTCCTGCACCCACCTGCCACCACCTGAGTATGCACCTTCCCAGCAGGTCCCTGGGTCTCGTGCACACCAAAGTTCAGGAGACACTGGATGAGTGCACAGGACCCAGGGGTCTAGGGGAGGAATGCTGAGAGATAAGGCTGGAAGGATTATCTGGGGTCAGATCCTTGGTCCTAGATGCCAGGCTAGGGGGCTCACATTTTGTCCTGTAGGTAGGTGATGGGTGCAAAGGGACTGTCAACAGAAGAGTGTCAAAATTGAGTTGCTTTCTAAGAATCCCAACCTGAAGTTCTGAAGACAGGTTGTATCTTCACTTGTCATTATTATTATTTTTTCATTCATTTAACATATTTGTAAGCATTTTTTCATGTGCCAGACACTATTTTCGGCACAGAGGACATGAGTAAGAGATGTACTTGCTGTTCTCAAGGACAGGGAGTAAGGAACTAATTCATGATCATTTCAGATAGCTTTGGGGATGGGGCTGCTGCATTAGATGAGGCGGCTGGAGACACCCATCTGAGAAGCAGTGACATCTACCAGTTCTAGGAAGTTCTTCCAGCCACCCAAGGTCCTTGTCCAATCACCTGGCCACATGTGAGTCTGTAGATGTGCATGCTTTTGAGGCTGGTTAGTGTTATAGAGAGAAGCAGAGTCCTCTGAGCTCAGAGCCCTGGAACTCCAAGGCCTCCTTTGGCCCTATCCAAAAAAACCAGGCAAGAGACTATTGACTATTTAGCTCACTGATCCCTACTCTTGGAAAAATGCCTTCAAGTGCAGGTCAGGCCACCTCCTCAGACCAAAGTCCCACTCATCACATGCTTATTCTAACAGTAATACCAGCTCCGCACCCATAGGCACTGGTACTTATAGACCCTAGGACAACTCATCAGCTGCTCAACCTGACATGACAGATGGCAGGCACCTGGGGCTTACTTCCTGGCCAGGTGGAGACATTGCTTTCCTTCAGGCGGTCTCCTTTTCTGGAGACAGCTCCTCCAGCCCCTGTCACCTCCTTTGCTTCCTCACTGCCATCTCAGTTACCGCCAGGGCCTCAGGCTGCAAAACCCAAGCTCACTTGCCCAGAACCCAGCCTTATTGGTTTCGGCCTGCAAAGTGGAGTTACAAAGACTCTTTTAGAGCCACCAACTCCTAACAGAGTGGAGTTGGATGCAGATTAAATGTATTTGGGGTCCTTCCACACTCCCATTAGGGGAACACTGATGTGCCAGAGAATGTATTGATTCACAAGCTGATATTCTATCCTGTCTCTTTAACAGGGCAGCGCTGATGCGCTGTGGGCTATCAGCAGGCATGAGGGGGCAGATGGCTAATGAAGAGAGATGCATTTGGCAAGGGTGAGGTGACTCGGGCACAGAGCCAGGCTGTTGTTGGGAAACCAAGGGGCCTCACTGGCCATGGGTGGTGGGGGCTGAAAAATGTCCTCTTCCCCTGGCTTTCTTATCAATGTAGGCAGACACGTGGTCTCATCTCCATGCTCTCCCTGTGCAAAGACTGGTGGTTGGAGGGCCATTTCAAGGAAGTCTTGGATGTGTACAGACTCAGTGGTAGAGCGGGAACAGAATGGATAAGGACTTCTGCGTCAAATCCAGCTTCCTTGCTGTACTGAATGTGTGACCTTAATCAGGGCCTTTAGTATTTGTGGGCTTTAGATCTGCATTTTCTAAAAAGAGTGCAATAATATTAGCAATCTTCTAGGCTGTTTCAAGGAGCAAACAAGATTTTGCAAAGGCTTAACATTACATCTGCCAAACAAGAAGTGTTTAGTGTATGATAATCACTGAAATACTTCCATGAGAACTCAGGTGGCATCAGGCACTCTCCTTTATTTACACTTGTCTTGGAAAACTGAAATAGGAAGGTATTTCTGCAAATGTGTGTTCTGGGCACAATGAGAGTGAATGAGTTAATTGGAGACACTGAGAGACAGTCCATCCAGAAGTCAGCCAATCTGTCTTCCTGCCTTTTAATTCCTACCTTCTTATCCCTCAACTACATCCTATTTCCTATTTTCAAAGGCCTGTTAAGATAAAAAGATTCCAGGAGTTCCCTTCATGATTCATTTTATTTATAATGACTCACGGGACAGGCTTGCAGAAGGACAAGAAAGGGGGTGGCATGTTCTTTTACAGCAATTTTTCGGGACACTGTAGGATTCTACTCTCCAAGCACCCTGACAGTTAGGAAATTCTTCTTCATGTCTAAACTTAGACTGTCCTGATGCTATTGAAGAGGATTTTCTAAGAGAATATGGCAAACAGCTGACCCTCACCAGTTTATATACAATGAAAATCTTCTGCACCAGTATTCCTCCAAGTGTGTTCCCAAGGATATTAGGTTTCCAGAAGTAACTAGAAACTTCATGAAAACAAGGTTTTCATGTTCAAATAGGGTTAGAAATCACTGCATAGTATATTTACCTATTCGATATTCATGGCACACACTGAAGAACATTAAAGGTTGAAAGGAGACCCGCAGGGAAAGAGCTTGTTTGATTTTGTTTAACCCCAAACCTTTCAAACACATTGACCATAGAACGCTTTTCCCCCCAAAAACATGAGTGATTTGCAATGACGTGCTACAGAGCACAATTTGGGGAATGCTGCCCAAAATGTTTTCAGAGAAATGCATATTATAAACCCAAATCAAATGGTGCAAACATTATGCTGACAAATATTTCATAAAATCAATGAATTTCAGGATTGGAAGGGGCTAGGGGTCATCCAGTGCTGCTGCCTATCTCCAGCTCTGAGAATGCGCACCTGCTCACTTAGGGTCCTGTGTGCCCCTTCCTCAGCCTCGCTGTCTAGAGCTTTTATAAATTGACAGAAAGGGCTAGGAGCATCCCCCAGATAGACCAGGTTTTCACAGGGATCTTGATCTTCTTATAAAGGGGAGGGGGTGTCTGCTCTCAATGAGGGTGGATTCCCATTCTCCCAACACCACAGGAACCACCCCACCAGAAGAACCAGGGTAAATCTCCCAGCATGAGTAAACAACCATGTGGTAAGGCCAAGTGGTGGGACATCCACCAAGACCAGGTCTTCCATTACCCCACGTGTGCATGGCTTTGCGACAACCCTCCTGGCACCATTACTTTTTCACATGGGTGGACTCTTTGCAAAGGGCTGTATATTCCCGAGAAGCAAAGATGTGCCTGCCTCACTTTTGAAGCTCACGCTACACTTAATAGAATGCTGATCCCTAGAAGGTGCTCGGTCAATGTCGGTTGCAGACTGTTGATTGGAGACACCCCCTCGATGCCTTTGGGGTCCTCACTGTAGCCATCCCTATCACTAACAACACAGTCTTACACCTGCACAAGGTGTGAGATCACGAATAGAAGTTGTACCAACCCCTGATTGGAAGTTGCATTACTGCATTTTTAAAGACAAATTCTTTTTTTTTTTAATTTTTTTTTTAGTTATAGATGGACACAATATCTTTATTTTATTTATTTTTATGTGGTGCTGAGGATCGAACCCAGTGCCTC
>PVHX01011182.1:0-65632 GCA_004024805.1 Geosciurus inauris
GTGCAGAGAATCCTATGCTTCCCCATGATTGACTCCTTTAACTAAGGGCAGCATGGACAACTTCTTGAACCAGAGACCTGTGCTTCAAGGTAAAGAGCAGTGGTGTCCGTAAAAAACCTTTGTGTTGTTATGAAGATGACATAAACAAAAGTAAAAGTTAAAAAAAAAAAAAAAAAGAGGAGGAAAAGTCACTGCCAACCCTACTGCTCTGACGTGAAAATGAGATAGCTTTGTGCACTGCCAGCCAGGTCTGCCTGCGTATTGTCTCTTCCCGTCGCAGGTGCCCCACGTGCACAGCTGGAATGCTGCTTGTTGGCCGTAACAGGTATTCGTGGCTCCGTGTAATCTGGCAGTGATCACGCGAACGTCTGCACTTTCCGTAGTAAGCAGATGGCCACATAGCTGACCGTCCCTTGCACTGAGCACGAAGCGTTTCCAGGTTTCCACTATTGTACATAATACAATGGACATTTTTGGGCCAGGGCTTTTTCTGCTTTTAGATTACTTCCTCAGGACAAAGGTGGCATTACTGGTCAAAAGATCAAAGGGAGCCGGGCGCGGTGGCGCAAGCCTGTAATCCCAGCACTTAGGGAGGCTGAGACAGGGGCATCGTGAGTTCAAAGCCAGCCTCAGCAACGGCGAGGCGCTAAGCAACTCAGTGAGACCCTGTCTCTACATAAAACACAAAATAGGGCTGGGGAGGTGGCTCAGTGGTCGAGTGCCCCTGAGTTCAATCCCTGGTACCAAAAACAAAAACAAAAACAAACCCAAAACAAACAAACAAACAAAAAACCCCAAAAGATCAGAGGGTTTTTTTTTTTTTTATTTTAATTGACCTCCTAAGGGGTTGTGCTGGGTCACCTGCAGCCAACGCAGCAAGCAGAAGTCCAGGTCCACTCTGAAGGGTGTCTCTTCCTCTTTACAGAGGAGCTGTACCACTGCCATCACCTGAGCCCTGCTGGACACTAGCTATAAAGGCTTGAGAAGTGGTCACAGAATGCTGGTTCTCATTCTAGTCTCCATCAGGAGCTGTGGCCACAGGTGGAGGGCTCTACCTGGAGGTGAACCTGCTTAAGCGACTCTGGAAGAACCTCAGGGCTGTAGCCTGAGATGCTTTCCCTGCAGGTGCCACCCTGGACGATGACAAATGCCTAGAACACAGAATGGTTGCTCTGGATCCTGCTCCTGCCTTGTTCACCCAAGTGTTTTCATCGACTCTGACAGACACACATTTTCAGCCATGGTTCCTTTAAAAGAAAAAGAGTTTTGTGACTTTTCACACCCAGCACCCACTGAAGTGGACGACTTTAGACACCTGGAACAATGAAGACTACAAGGAACTACACAAAATCTAAAACAAAGCAGTGCTTCTCTGCAAGAGTGATTGCAGCATCCCAAGTCCCTGTGAAATGTGCCACAATGTGCCTGGCCCAGTGGCCTGGCCTCTCCTCACAGATCCCAGGTGCTCCTGCAGCTACTGGCCACCACAGTGGGGGGTGAGCAGGTGTATTTGCTTCTCAGGGCTACTGCAGCACTTAGTTGCTTTCGGTTGTGTTCAGAGGCAGGCCTGGCTGAAAACTGGGGACCGTTTCAGTCCATTTTGTGTTACTATGACAGAATACCACAGACTCAGATATTTATAAAGAACAGAAATTTAGGCTGTAGCTCAGTGGTAGAGGGCTTGCCTGGTACATAGCAAGGGCCCTCAGTTTATTCTTCAGCACTAAAAAAAAAGAAAAAGAAAAAAAAAAGCAAGTCTGGGACTGCCCAGCCTCCAGAGCTGTAAGAAATGAGAAATTTATTATTTAAATTTCTTCAAATAAATTTCTCACAGTTCTGGAGGCTGGTAAGCCCAAATCAAGGTGCCAGCAGTGGATGAGAGCCTTCTTGGTGTCCCCAGAGGGCAGAAGAGCAGAAGAGAACCACCCCTACAGCTGCCTGTAGCAGCATTCGCTCACACAATCGCCGCTGAGCCCTCCGACGACAACGCCTCCCAGTAGGGCTTGCCTCCCAGCATGGTTGCACTTGGGGTTAAGTGTCTAACAAGTGAGTTTGGGAGGAGACACTCCCAAGCCAGAGCAGAGACATCTCTCCTTTTTGTGCCCAGTTGGAAGTTCCTGGGGTTGAACCTGGGAGCTGCTGCACAAGGTCTAAGGATGGGGAGGACATTTGGTGGAGGTCTCTGCCTCCCCTCCTCTAGCAACAACACTGCTGGCAAGGCTCACAGTTGAACACTCCCCCCACACAGAGCAGGCACGTGACCCAAGCCCTGACAGCCCCCCTCAGAGAATGTGAAATATGGAGGGAAGTGGCAGCTCCCCCTGTGCCCTGCAATATAAAGATGTGTCTGAGGCTCGGCTCCACCAAGGCATCTACAGGGGCAAGGACAGCCCACAGAGGCCAAGGCTGAGGAGAGGCCTACAGGCAATAGCACCTGGCCAGGTCCCCAGAGCTGACCTCCTTAGGCTCCATGGACACATGCAGTCTTCCGAATCTTGTGTTAAAGCTAAGGCCGGTTGAAGACGGACAGGTGGTTGTTTGCATGTCTGGCATCTACACTGCCTCCGGGTGAGTGTGCTGGTGGGCGCAGGCCCGGGCTCAGACTGCCTGACCTCACACCTAGCTGGTGTCTGCTAGGTGCTGGGCAGACACCATTCAACTACTGTTCCTCAGTCACCTTGTTTCTAAAACGGGGATAAGAAAACTGCTTCACGGGGTAGTGAGGAATGAAGAAGCCTAGTGGGCTCTGACCAAGTCTTATGCCTCATGAAATGACTGGAAATGGCGTCATTCATCTGAGGTGGTGAGATTCAGGCTCTTGGGGGCAAGTGAGCAGCGCAGCTGGTTCTCCAGCAGCGCCCCAGAGCGAGCAAGGGGCGCCCCACCCCACAGCCTTGCTTTTAGCCCTTATCTTCTCTCGCCAGGACTCCACACACGTTCTTGCAGTGTCTACCCAGCACCCGTGTTCTGAGCACCGGGTATGTGCTCAGGGTGTGCTCTAAGCAATAACAACACATGCGGAGCCCTAGGAAGCTGGAAGTGCAGGGCTCCAGCCACAGTACCTAGGGCACAGGGCCCCTCCGGAGACCCAGGACCTGGGACCTGGAGGCCTCTCTGAGAAAGTGGCGCCTAAGCTTAGGGAAACTTGGGAGTTGGCTGGGCAAAGAAGGAAGAAATGCTCCCAAACAGAAGAATGTGAGTTATTATTGAGGATTCTCTTGGCTCCCCTCCCACCAGCTCACAGATCCAAAAGCTTGTTTTAGAAAGAAAATCTAGGGTCTGAGGATGCAGCTCAGTGGTAGCGCGTGTGCTTTGTGTGGGGGAGGTCCTGAGTTAGAACAAAACAAAACAAGCCTGTCATTCCACCTTTTAAAATCGTTCAATGGGGCTCTTGGAAGCAAGGCTCTCTTTGGCCCTTTCTTCCTGTCTCTGTGGTTAACCTCATCTTTCTGATGGCCCACTCCTCCCCCAGCTTGCCTAACCCACAGAGTAGCCCCCTGTCAATCACGTAGGTACACTGAAGGACAAGAGCATTTGCACTCCATAGCTAGAAGTGGGGCAACTTGGAAGAGGTTTTTAAAGCATGTGTACTAAACGGACCAGAGAAGCGGTAAAACATGCAGGAACAGGCCACCCACTGGCCCGCTGGCCCACGGGTGGTTATCTGCACGTCTGACTGCCCCATCCCATAGCCCCTGCACTGCAGGACGTTGGGGCTAGCCTGGTCCTTTGCATTCGTCGCTGCGCTCCACTCACGGAAGCGGTCAGTCCCGGCTTGGCGCTTGGTCAGTTCCAAGCCCCCAAGCCCCCAAGCCCCGCACACCGCCGAATGAATGGAAATAAGGAATCCGGCTCCAGGCACACGCTGGGGCTCTCAGGCTCCAGAACCACCTCGCAGGCCCCGCCCTGGCCTCCACTGACCAATCGGCGGGGACCGCGAATCCATGCCCGCCTCCCGCCGCGCCCCTCGGCCAATGAGCGAGGTCGGAGCGGCCGCCTCGCCCAGTTCCGCCCCGGCCGGCGCACGCCGCTGTTCGCGAGTCAGGTTGCAAATAAAGTTCTTCGGGGCTTTGAATTTTTTTTTTTTTTTTAAAGAGCCCGCTGCGGTCGCGGCCGCCGCGGGGGAGAGCGACCAAGTCCCCGCCCCGCCACTTCCGGTCCCGCCGCCGGGAGCCGGTGCGGCTGTGAGGGGCCGTGTCTCGCCGCCGCCGCCCGGCCGGGCATGGTGTTGGGCGCCGGCCCGCCTCGCCTGTCTCGGGGTGCCCAGGTGAGGGGCGGCGTGCGGGGACGGCCGGGGTCCGCGGCGCCGGGCGGGCGCCCTCGGGCTCCTCACGCCGGGCCGGGCCTGGCCGGGCGGCCTGCGAGCGGGTCCGGCCGGACGCCCGCGCCCGCACCTGGGGCCGCGCCGGGCAGCAAGGTCGCCGCCGGCGGAGCGGGCCGGGGACCGCCGGGCGCCGGGCCGAGCCGAGGGGCCGCCCGCTGGCCGCGGCGGCGGAGTGCGGCCGGGCCCGGCTTCCCGCGGCGGCCGGGCGCCAGGGCAGCGCCGAGGCGGGCCGCTCCGCCGGGGCGTGGCCGGGGCGTGGCCTCCGCGGCTCGGTTTCCCCGCCGCGGCGCGGGCCGGGCGCCCGGCTCGGTTCTCTCCTGCCGGGCGAGGGTCGCGTCGCGTGGAGCTGCGGGCAGCGCGCTGGGGGCCGACTTCGGGCTCCGTGGGGGTCGCGCTCCTTCGGCAAGGGGAGGCCAGGTGGGAAGGGAAAGAGCGCCTTCCAGACCCGGCCACCAGGTGGGACGGAAGCTTCCAGAAACGAGCCTGTGTGGGTGCGGGACCGCGGGGAGGCAGGCCTGGCCTGGCGAGGGCGAGGGCTGAAGGCGGGGGAGCGCGGCTCGGCGCTACGGGGCCGGGTGACTGCGGGGTCGTAGCTGCCATTCAGTTAGTGGGAGAGGGGCAAGTGTACTGGCTGAAAATAAGGCCGGGCTCCAGGGGAGGTTGCTCCCCCCCCCCCCAGACTGCCGGCCAGGAGGTTCCCGGGATCTGGCATCGTGTGGAATCGTGGGGCCAAGACTTATTTGTGTCCTGATGCGGGCCCCTTTGGCTGGGGAAGTTGAATGTCCTCTATCAACCTGCAGTTGCATTTCTTTATGCTTGGATTGGGGCTTCTTGATGGTGGGAAAAATTGTACATGAAGAGTTACTCTCCCATTGAGCCGACTGGCCCCTGGTGGCCCTGCACAGGTGACATGGCCTGATTTCATCACAGCACACTGGAATGCGGAATAAGCAGCATTGGATGATTAGACCAGTAAATAACACAATCTTCTTCTCTGGACACTCTGAAAACAGGTCCCACCCAGAGGAGGAACTTAACTGGGCCAATTACAACTTGTGGAACATAGAGACTGAGCGTGCCATTCAGAATAGCTGATGTGTTTCCGAAATGCTGTGTTAGTCAGTGTCCTTTTCCAGAAAGGGGAAGTTTAATTTTAAACCGGATCGTGGAGAGGTTAGGCATTGAGGAGGTTCTAAAGCAACTGCAGATTTTCAGCTAACTTCTTGACTCTAATTGTTTTTGTTTGAATCTCTTTGTATAGATTTAATTTTATAGCGCTGGAAATGTTTCCACATTAGGCCTTTGATTTATCTTTGAAGTGGCATGTGATAATGACACAGATGGTAGAGAAGTAGATGGTCACTATAGACATATTTCTTAGGATGTTAGGAAAGTAAGTTTTGTATTATTTTATGGAAGACAAAACATCAATGTTTTCTTTTAAAACTTGCACGCAGTTCCCAGTGTTGTTGTTGTTACTGTATATGGGCACAATACCCTTATTTATTTTTATGTGATGCTGAGAATCGAACCCAGTGCCTCACACATGCTGGTCAAGCGGTCTACCACTGAGCTACAACCCGAGCCCTCCCAATGTATTTTATTGGTAAACCTGAGGATAGTAAGCCGGGATTCTGACTGTCAGTGGAATTGAGTATGGGCCATCCAGCCTTTGCCCACAGAGAAGACTTCAGTGTGTGATGAGCGGGTGGAAAAGCATTAAGCACAGCAAAAGAGGGTCTTGGTGGTGCACCCTTCTCTGCAAGAATGACGACTCTTGCCAGGCCTCTCTGAGCTGTGCTTGGTGCAGGTCCTCAGGGAGCCCAGATGGAGGGCTTATGTCCTGTTGCTTGCTTTTCCATGGGGCTCTTCAATATGACCTTACTGGAGGACTGACCGCTGACCTCTTCACACATTGCTTTTATTTTATTTTTAACTTTTTACCCTGTTTGCACTACTGAAGTGAGCCAGAGGTTGAAAAGCTGTTGGTCCCTGATTGGGGCGCCTGCTGCCTCTGGCTAACCCCCATGTGATGGACATGTATCTTGGCCCATCATCAGGGGACCCTGATGTTGTGGCAAGACTGATGTGCTCAAGTCTGGGCACATGGCTGGGGAGGCCAGCACTGCCCACTCTGTGGCCCAGATCTGCTTGAGTGATTCCTGATGAGATCATTCCAAGTGGGGACTGAGGCAGGGGAGTTGACTCTAGGTGGAATTGCTGTCTTAAAAGCTTGTAGGCTAAAATCCCCATAGGTGTTTCTGACTTGCCCTTGGAAGTGACTTTTACCAGCTGAAGGATAGATAGTTCCCATGTCCTGGGTGAAGCCTTGAAGTGTGGGCTCAATTGTGGGCTGAGCCTCTGGAAGTCTTCTGAGGAGAAGGCATGGGAGAGTGGGACTGAAGTCATTGGTATTGCTTTTTCCCTACATTCTTGTCAACTTTATTGGCATATAATTGAAGTACACTAAACCACCCAAATGAAAGTATCCAATAGATGGACACCATGACCACACTTGAAGTCTTAAAATTAATGGCATTTCTTTTGCCCTGAAACACACATGGGCTGGAAATAGCCAGTGAAGAGAATCTAGTTTGGGGCATAAATTATAATTTAGTGTTTGTGTTGATTTTGCTACAAATGTAAATAAAATACAGCACAAATCAATGCAAAGATCCTTTGAAGGCTGCATTCATACCTTTATTAAAGGAAGAAGGAAAGGAACACCTTGCTGCTCCCTCTGTTCCTGCAGCGGGTGGGGCCCTGAGCCACACCCAGGGAACCTACCACAGGGAAGAGCAGACTTTCCAGTGAACAGTGGGCTCATTTGGAGTTGTTGCAAACAAACAGTGGGCTCATTTGGCAGCAGTTGTTGCCTTTTAGGAACTTACAATTTACATCAGGCATATGCTGGTAGAAAAGCTGTGGAGGCCCCTAGACTGCATGCTTGATGCAGCCCCAGGGCCTAGCATCTAGGGGGCAGGCAGAGAGTATTAAATGCCTTATTCTTCCTTTTTAAATATTTTAATTCACACTTTAAAAGTTAGGATGGCGTGGAGCTTTCCCAGGTTCATTATGAAGGAATCCAGTCTTCTGTGTGAAATTTTTCTGCAACTAAACTTCAGAGGGGGAAAAAACCACCTGTGTGTCTTTTCAGGATCTGCTCACTGTCGAGCGGTGTGGTCTTGACTCTGCTCTCGCCTGGTCTTTCAGGGTAAAGGTGGCAGTAATGCTAACACTGGCAAGCAAGCTAAAGCGGGATGACGGTCTCAAAGGGTCCCGAACGTCAGCCACCACATCTGACTCTACTCGGAGGGTCTCTGTGAGAGACAAGTTGCTTGTCAAAGGTAAGCAGCCTCCTGGGAGCTGGTTCTACATGCTGTCACCAGATGAAGCTTGCTGGAGACACTGCTGAAATACAAAGCAGCCTGTGGCTGAAGGGAAATACCTGTTCAAAAAGATTTGCGGGAAGGACTTACACCTTGCAGATGATAGTGGGATTGCTCGTGGTGAGGAGAGTGTCTTAGAGACTGTGGTGTCTTATGCACTGGCAGTGTTCTTTGTTGGGCTTCCCAGTGTGCTAGCAGAAGAAATAAGGTACTGGGAGTCAGCAGGCTTAAGGCCCTTTGTATGCTGCCATTGTCTCCCCACTTCTGTGTGTGGCGCATGACTTCACTTCTGCCCTAGCAAGTGGAGGGAGATGATTTGGTGAGCTCTCCGGATCCTTTCCTCTTTCATTCAGGGCATAGCGTAAAGCAAGTCCTTTGCAAAGTGTGTTCTCTTCACAGAATCAGTAGTGTCCTAGAATCAGAGACACTTCTGCCAGCATGTCAGTGAAGGGAGACTATCTCTGCATATGTTATGTGTGAGAATATATACGTATAAGGGTATACTCTCATTTTTGTGTTTGTAAGTTTTGCATTTATTCATTAAATATTTGCAGTGTTTAGGTGTAAAGGCTCTTACCACAGTTGTGGGGCCTATAAAAGATGAAGCAGCAGTTGTTGCCTTTTAGGAACTTACAATTTACAGCACTTTCTATTTTATAGCAACACATTTCCTGCATGTGTAGTAGCTAGACAGCAAAGATGGGTTGTGTAGTGTTGGAACTGGCTGTTTACATGTCATATTGAGTGGACAGTAGGGATGACCAACACTGGTACATCCTAAAGGCATCTAGCAGGAGAGTTGATGTGTGTGAACTCCTGTGCTCACTTCTAAGCAGGGGAAGGAATAGGACAGGAACACAACAGGTTTATGGAGACTTTAACAAGGACCTTTTCTTGTAACTTACCCTGCCTTTGAATTTGTGTGTGCACACGTGTGTGTGCATGGTGCTGGGGATTGAATCCAGGCCCTTGGCCATGTTAGGCAAGTGCTCTACCACTGAGCTATATCCCAGACCACTGCCCCTGAATCTTGACTTAGCTTTGGATTATCTGGGCTGATGGATGATGGGTTAAAAGTAGAGTAACAACTACTTTTTACATCTTGTTCTTATCTCCTAAGTCCAGGAGAACCTCAGGTTGTATTCAGAGCCTGTTACCCCTCTGGAGGGCGAGAGTCAGAGGCTGGGGCATGGACTGGAGCACTGCATTTGACAAGATTTGGAATCCTTTTCTCAGATTCTGGCCTCAAGGACCAGACCTGATGGAGGCCAAGAGCCAAGCAAACCAGAGGTTTGGGATGTTGTTGCAGTACTTGGATTGGAGAGTGTTTGAGAGCAGTGGGGAAGGCCTGGGTGTCAGCTGAGAAGGAGCAGTAGAAGCTGGCAGACTGTCACACCTTTGCACTGTATCACCATGGTTAATAGCAGCTTTGGTACACAAGTCCAGACCCCGTGTTTGGTACCATCTTAGTACATTTGTGCTGCACTAATAAAATAATACCAACTGGGGCTGGGATTGTAGCTCAGCGGTAGAGCGCTTGCCTCACATGCGTGAGGCCCTGGGTTCGATCCTCAGCACCACATACAAAGCAATAAAATAAAGACATTATGTCCATCTACAGCTAAAAAAATATTAAAAAAAAAAAAACCAACTGAGTAATTTATAAACAATAGAAGTGTATTCTTGTCATTCTGGAGGCTGGGAAGCCCAAGATCAAGGTACTGTCACTATTAGTGTCTGGTGAGTCTCTGCTTCCAAGTTGGTGCCTGGTTGCTGTAACCTCCAGAGGGAACAATGTTGTATTTTTACATGGCAGAAGAAAAGGCAGGGACAAAAGAGCCTACGCTAATTTATAAGGCATAGTCCATGTCTATAGGCAGAGCTCACTTCCCTGCAGGCCCCCTCTTCATACCAACACAATGAGAGTAAGCTTCGGCATGAATTTTGGACACCTTCAGACTCTATCAGGCACTTTAGTTTAAACCATAGCAAGCATGTTAGGAGCGATTCTGGTTTGCCTTTTACAAAACCTTTCCAGGTTGGTGCTTCATTTTGCAGCTGAAGGGCTAAGAAAGCGAAGGAAACTGCCCCCATTGCAGCTTTGTTGCAGCAGGATGGACAGACCCACTTCCTGGGGTGGGGCAGGCTCTGCGGGAGAGACTCAGCAAGCAGAGGCCTAGTGAGCAGAAGTGCCAGTCCACAGGAAGGAGAGTGCTAGGGGGCAAAGTCCCTCGCTCTTCTACCAGGACTGAGCTGGGAGCTTTCAAATGGTTTCAGGGCTTCCCCTAGCTGATTGGGAGCCCACTGAGTTTCACAAAGCAGGACAAGGTCCAGGCCAGATGCCTCTGGATGGTTGACGGGGCCTATCTGAGACTTTTTAATCTTGTGAGACCCAGTTAAGGAGAGGCCCAGGTGGTGTGGTGGAGTCCATGCTGTTGGGCTGGTGAGATAGTTGGACGGTGATCATGGTGAGAACCATTTCTAGGTGAAATCCCCTTTTGATATTTTTAGAAAAATAGGTTATTTGAGTTCAGCAAGATAGCTACAGTCAGAATTGTTGTCGCAGTCTGTGACTTGGGCTTCTGTGAGGATGTAATTTACAAAAATTGACAGATTATAGAATATCATGTCATTGTGTCTTTGGGACTTAATGCCATAGACTGGGTTCCCAGAAGGGGAGGCAGGGAGTGGGTCATGCAGGGTAGTTATTAAGCAGTATTCTTGGAGGGAGGGAGGTAAGGGAAGCAGAAGGGGCAGAGGGAGATTGCCTTGCGAGAAGTCCCCAGGACAGCCTCTTCTCCAGAGTGAGCTTGTCCCTTAGAGCTGTTTCAGGCTGGTGAGATGGTCAGGCCTCCTTCCACAGTCATCAGATGGGGGCAGGCCCAGGAGGGATGTGGCTTGGGGTGGGGAGGTCTGTGCAGCCACAGAATCCTGGAAATAGCTGAAGGTCATCTGCCCACGGGCCCCTCTGAGAGGACATCTGGACAATGCATCACTGTGGCCCTCCTGTGGTATGTCTCTGGCTGCAGGGCCAAGTGGACAGGAGGAGACAAGAGTTTGTCTGTGGTGGGGAGGGACATGATTTCATGCACAACTGAATTTTCTTTTTTTTTTTTTTTTTGTGGTGCTGGGGATTGAACCCAGGCCCTTGTGCATGCGAGGCAAGCATTCTACCAACTGAGCTATATCCCCAACCCCCGGAAATCTCACTTTATTGGAATAGTGACGGAAGGCTGGAGTGAGCCCTCCCTGCTCCATTCTAGGTTCCAGAAACTTTGGGCCTTGCCCATGGTGGCAAGGGCTCCTCTTGGCCACACTGACTTTCATCAGTGTCCCTGCTGGTTCTGAGGATACCCTGCAAGCTGAACCAGTGAGATTCTCGAACCGTGGTTCCTGGAGTTGTTGAATGACTCGTGTTTCTGGTTGCTATCTGGCCTGGCTTCTGGTAGGTGGGTCAGAGGAGAGGCTGTGTTCCCTGTTGGTCTGCTTTTGTCAGGGCCTGACTGGGGTGCCCTTGCAGGTGATATCAGCATTCCTGGGCCAGGTTTAGTCCCTGATCCATTAAGTTTGGAATTCTAAAGGTGCTCCCAACTCCATAAAACACTCCTTAGGGCAGAACCAACTGCTCCCTTGTCTGAACTTGGCACTGTTGTTACCTAACAGCCGAATGCCTTTTTTTCCTCCCTGTTTTTTTACTTGCTCGCCTACCAAACATGTTAGTGCCACACACTATTAGTGACCCCAAAAGACCCAAGGGGCTTCAGGCCATCTGGCAGGAGCCCTCGCCTATTAAACATGGAGCTTAAACATGGAGACCAGGAATTGAGCTCTTCAAGGTGGGTCTGGACTCAGGGGACTCTTAACAGTTTTTGTCCTTAGCAGCTCCATGGGCTTCCTATGGTTCTCTTGTGTCTGCTGGTCGGGGTTATAGAGGGTGGTCCTCTGAGCCCATTATCTCTGCTCCATTGACAGAGTAAGGAAGGACTTCTGTGTCACTGTGGACCATCAGTGTACAGGTGGGTCCCTGGCCTACACCAGGTCTGCATGTGCCCGCATTCCAGTGTGGTTCCTGGAAGAGGAAGAAAGAGCATTCACTGTTTCCTAGATGTGCTCTCTCTAGCCAGTCCCTGCCCAGACCTCTGGTAGGTGGGTAGGGTTTGGCTTGCTGCATTGTCAGGGTTATCACAGCATATGGCAGTGTGGGAAGCTGAGAGTCAACTTGCTGAAACGAGCAGTGACCCAGCAAGAAGGCATCCTGCCAACACAGAGGTAGGGCGATTGGTCATGAGGCTGATCTTTGTGTGCTCCACTGGGGCATCAAGTACTAGTGAGGCTACCTGGGAGATTTGGAAGCCCCTTCAGGTGCTCCCAGTCGTCTGGCAGGGCAGGGAGGACCTGTGGGAGCTGTGGACAAGGGCCCAGATGGATATTGTGCTCATGTGCAAACTAGGTGGCATCTGACCTTGGGCCCCATTCTCAGTGACACCATGCTCTGCTGCAGAGAGCTGTGTCTGTTTTTCAGGGTTTCGGCCTTGCTTCCCTAGAGTGTGGTGCTAGAAGGCCCTTGGTGGTAGGGGTTGGGGATCACTCAGGTGTAGCAGTACTCTCTGCAGAGGCTGATGCCCTGGGTGTGGGGTGAAGTACCTCTCAGATAAGGGCACTGCAGGTGGTGCAGGGAATGCAAAAGAGGCAGGATTTGAGGATTTTATTGCATAAAGACAGAAAGCTAAGGGATCAAGTTCTAGTTCAAGAACTGAATGGGACAGTGCTGCCAGTGGAAGTGGTGAGGTGTCCTGGAAAGGAGCTTTGTTGTTGCTACCGAAGTGAAGAGCTCAGCTGCTCTGCATGGTGTTGTCCAATGGGGCTTGGAGCTACCTCTGGCTGTCTGCATCTGCCTACTGCCTTTTGTCTTAGAGCAGCTGCTGTAACAAAGTGCCGTCATCTGGGTGGCATAGCCATAGGTATTTATATCTCAATAGTTCTGGATGTTGGATATTGAAGATAAGTTCCCAGTGAGAGCTGGCTGATTCAGTCCTGGTGGGGACTCTCTCCTGGCTTCTGGACAGCCACCTCCTCCTGGTGTCCTTACATGGCAGAAAGAGCAGGAACTCTGGTCTTCCTTCCCCTTGTGAAGGCACTAATCCCATCCTAGAGCTCCCCCTTCATGACCTCATCTGAACCTACTCCAAATACCATCACATTGGGTTAGGACTTTAGCATAGGAAAGAGGAGACACAAATTCAGTCCACAGCACCTTTGAAATGCCTCCTCACTCCCCAGCCCTGTGAGGAGGAAGGCTTCTAGCATCTCAGAACACTCCCGGCAGGGGCCCTTCCTCCCTGTAGGCAGGTGTGTTTCCATGTCCTGCGTTTCCTTAACATTCATGTGCCTAGCCACATGCCGGTTTCCTGGGCTGAGTCAGGCTATGCAGCCCCTGGTTGTGAAGTGTGGGCAGACCCAGGTGGCAGTGGTAAGGAGCAGCTAGAGACTAGGGCAGGACAAGGTGAGAATGTGCAGTGTAGGGGCTGTTGTGGTAACTGGGTGAATTTTGCAATCTGATATTTGAGTGCGGTCATGGCTTCAAGTGGGCTCTGTGGCTTGATCCTTAGAAAAAGAGTAATTTCTCAAAAGGAAGTTGTGAGTCACGGGATTGTGTAAGGTGCCAAGTGCCTCCCAGGAATGCTGGACCACTGACAGGTGTTAGCATCTTGGAACAGGCGAGACATTAGCAGTTTAAAAACATTTTTGTGTTATTACCATACAGGTGGGGTAATGTCCTTTGCATGCTGAGGTCACACAGGCAAGGGCCGCTGCTCTGCCAAGGGGCCTCCAGGCTGGCAAAGTGATTAGCTTGCTTCTTTGGCCAACCTCCTGTATGTTGACTGAGGTGCTAACTGTACATGTCAGTAAATTATCCATTGCCATCATTTGAAGTGTAGACAAACTTGTTGTTTGTGACACCTCCCAGTGAGGAGCATTGTGCAAGTGTGCCTCACTTATTTTGTGTTCTCCAGTGGGCCAGACCAAAATGCCGAATGTCTTCATTGAAACCTGTGTCCCCAGGATTCTATTCCTTGCCAGTGCTGGCTCCTGAACCAAAAGTCTACAGGGGCTCTGACTGTGGTGAGGTTCATCAGTAGGCTAAGTCGGGGGCTCAGCCCTTGTCTACTTGCCTTGAGTGAGTTACACTGAACATGCAGTTCGTCTTGGAATTTAAATTCTTGACTATCGTGTGAAGTTATCTTGGCATTCTATAGAGCAGAATTTTTTATTAAGTTCATTTATGTGTGTAATGCTGCCTGCACATATTTTTACAGGGCAAAATGGTCAGTAGCATTTCCTGTAGCTAGTGCTATAGTCTGAATGTTTGTGTCTTTTCCAAGTTCATGTTGAAATCTAATCACCAGTATGATTAGGAAGTAGGACCTTTGGGAGGCGATTAGTTCATGAAGGTGGCGTTCTCACAAATGGAATGAGTGTCCTGTAAGAGACCCCAGAGAGCTGCCCTGCCTCTTCTGCCTCATGAGGATACTACATGAAGGTACTGCCTGTGGCCAGGAAGTGGCCTCTGGTCAAACACCATGTCTGCTGGTGCCTTGAGCATGGACTTTCCAGCTTCTAGAACTGAGAATATAAAAATCTGCTGTTCATAAGCCACCCGCGTAAGACATTTTGTTGTAATAGGCCAGATGGTCTAAGACATCTGGGGAAAATGAGAAGAATTCAGAGGCCACAGCCCCATGTGGAACTTTTTTTTTTTTTTTTTTTGGTGCTGGGGATTGAACTCAGGGGCACTCGACCACTGACCCACATCCCCAGCCCTATTTTGTGTTTTATGTAGAGACAGGGTCTCACTGAGTTGCTTAGCACCTCGCCATTGCTGAGGCTGGCTTTGAACTCGCGATTCTCCTGTCTCAGCCTCTCTAAATGCTGGGATTACAGGCTTGAGCCACCATGCCTGGCCCCATCTGGAATTTTGGATAAAACTAGTTTGAATTAGGGCTGGGGTATCAGGATTTTTATTTATTTTTTAAATTTTTTTATTTTTTATTTATTTTTTTGGTACTGGAGATTGAAGTCAGAGGCACTCGACCACTGAGCCATATCCCCAGCCCTCTTTTTTGTTTTATGTAGAGACAGGGTCTCACTGAGTTGCTTAGCGCCTTGCCGCTGCTGAGGCTGGCTTTGAACTCGCGATTGTCCTGTCTCAGCCTCCCAAAGTGCTGGGATTACAGGCTTGCGCCATTGTGTCCAGCTGGTATTGGGATTTTTAGAAGCCCCATATCTCCTGGGTTGAGATGATAAATACACAAATCCAAAATTTACTAAAAATCATGAGTCATTTAAAGTGGCTCTGTTTTATAATGTGTTAATTATTCCTCAATAAAGCTGTTGAGAAAAATCAAATCAGCAAAACATTTCCCAGATAAAGGCTGGGAATCCCTGTCGAGGTACAGTGTCCTCTGTTGGGGATCTCTGTGCTGTCATCCATGGAGGGAGGGCTCTGGCCACAGTGCTACTGTCTGGAGGTATCTGCTCCGCTCCTTCCTGCTTCTCCTGCCACACTGTGTCACAGTCTGTATTTAGCACTGGTCAGTGACCTCCTTTCCTGTGCACCTCTTCCCCATCCCCTGGCACTAGACTGTACGCTCTTGTGCTTTTGTTATGTTGTTCCCCCACTAAAAATTCATATATTCTGGGTATGTTTTTAAATTTCAAAAGGCAAAACTAAATGACAGGAGTTACCATAACTGTAGACAAAATGTCCCTCTGCCTAGGTGGCTTGGGCTACTACCACAGAGTGAAGTGAGAGAGAGCCAGATAGATAACCTGTGGCCAGCATCAGTCTCTCAAAGGAAGGGTCCTTGAGAACAGTTTCATATTAATTCTTTTTTTTTAAAGGGATTTTTAAGTTGTTGGTGGACCTTTATTATTATTTTTTTTCATTTATTTATACACGGTGCTGAGGATTGAACCCAGTGCCTCACACATGCTAGGCAAGCGCTCTGCCAGTGAGCTACAACCCCAGCCCCTCATATTAATTCTTAACAAAAATAAATAATTTTATAGATTTTGCTAGTATTTGCTTTGAAAACATAGTTTAATTGTATGGATAAACTTAATTAAAATGATTAATATGAATAACCCATTTACTGTCTTCTCAGCCTTCTGCCTGCCCTACTCCCCGCAGGAAGGGCAAGAATAGCCAGTCAGAAAGACAGCTCAAGGTCAAGGTCGGTTAGGTCATTGTAAACATCTCAGCAGTGAGTCTTTCATAGCTTGTCACCATGCTGTGTTAAGTTAATGCTTTGTTCCATAACTGCCAAGAGGGCAGACTTGGACAGAATTTGTTGCCTTCCCAGCCCCAGCCAGAGGGCGGTCAGTTGGTAGGTTTCTTTGCCCCACAGCCTACCTTGCTGAAGAGCTTTGCTCTTTTTCTCAGACAGGAACGTCTCCCTGGCAGAACACTGGCTGTGACAACCCTGGGGGAGTGTGGGACTCTCCCTCACCCTGGCTTTTCCTCTGCCCTCTCCATTTTGCTAGTTGTCTCGCCCAGGTTCCTGGGCCCTGGAGGAAGTGTGTGAATGAATCACCTGCTGCCATCCAGAGGCTCTGTTGTTTGTGTACAGCTTCTGCCACAGGCCCGGTGCCTCCCACACCCGGAGCCTCAGTGTGCCTTTTGCTCTCCACTTTGGCCTCAGTGACCCTTCCCCACTTGCCTTCTTGAAGCAGTTGTCCTGCTGCTGCTCTGCATTTTAACCACACACTTCTTCCTATTTCACCCTCCATTTTCCATCTCCCTTGCATTGCAGCACTTTGAGATACCACCGATGGCCTTTCCTGGGGCCACATGTCCTCTTTCACGGAATCACTGCATTTCTGGTTCTCCTGCCGTTTGGCCTGTTTCTCGCCTCTTGCTTTCCCTGCTCCTTGTCTGCTTTCTACTGAAGTTCTCCTCCTACCCTCTTTGTTGACCTTACCTATTTACCTTGATGATAAGTGCCATCACTTTGGAGGGGCTCCTTGCCTTGGCTCTGATTATGCTGGAGACTTCAAGCTTCTCATCCTGGGCTTCCCTGGTGTTTCAAGCCTTGGTACCATCTCTGACCCCTCATTCCACCTGCTGTTGCCAGACCAGTTTGGTGTGCTGTCTGGCCCCTGGCCTCCCATCTTGGCTGAGTGTCTGCTGCCCAGTGCACAAGACACTTGGCCTCAGTTTTGCTCTTATATAGTTGTCCTCTGGAGGCAAAGCTTAGAAACTTTGGCTGAGAAATCTTTCTTCCTGTGCTGCCTTCATGATCTTGGGCCTCCTTTTCTACCTTGTTTCCCATTGCTCTGCGGCTGTATGTGAACCCTTGCTCTGGCTGCACGTCTGTCTGCTTTTGCATGTTGCTGATTTATCTGCTGGGAATATCCATTTTTCCTACCTCTGCAGGACTGAAGTCTACTGACTCTTTGAATCCCAGCTCAAAAACCTCCATCAGTACCCTACTCCCTACACTGGAAGGAATCTCCCTGGCCAAGGGCCCAGAGCATTTTACTTTTTGCTTGAGGCACAGTTGACTTTGCTGGCCCATTCATTGCAGGGTGTGCAATAAACTACCGGACTGTAGTTTTTTGATTTGTAATTAATTCATTTATTAAGTTATATATTGTGATTCCTTGATATATATACCCATAATTGAAATGATTACTAGTCAAGCAAATTAACATATCCATCTCCTCACATGTCACATTAGATCTCACATTCATTCTAACTGCAGCTTTGTACCTGTTTACCAATATCTCCCCATTTTCCACTGCCCCTTCCTTGCCCCCTGTGCCTGGTCACCACTGCTCTACGCTGTTTCTGTGTACTATTCAGCTATTTTAGATTCCACATATTACTGTTATCTTATAGTACATTCCTATGTCAGACTTTTTTCACTCGGCATAATGTCCTGTAAGTTCATACATATTGTCTCCAGTGACAGGTTCTTCTTTATTAAGGCTGAACAGTGTTCCTGTGTGTGTGTGTGTGTGTGTGTACGTGTATGATATATATGTATGATATGTATGATTCATCCACCAGTTCAGGCAGTTTCTGTGTCTTGGCTGTTGTGAATAGTGCTGCAGTGAATGTAGGGGTGCACAGATCTCTGTGAGGTACGACGTCATTTTTTTGGAAACACACTGAGAACAGGATTGCTGGATCTTGTCGTAATACTGTTTTTAATTTTGGGGGAGTCTCCATACTGGTTTTCATAGTGACTGTGCTAACTTACAGTCCCGCCACAGCCTGCAGGGATTTCGTTTTCTTTACACACTCTCCAACACTTGTTAGGTCTTGTCTTCTTGGTAATAGCCATTCTACATAGGGTGGAGGTGATTTCTCACTGTGGTTTTGATTTGTATTTCCCTGATGTTTAGTGATATTGAGAACCTTTTTCATGTACCTGTTCCCTGTTTCTGTGTCTTTGTTGCCAAAATGTCTGTTCGGGTCCTTGGCCCCCCTCTCCCCTTTTATTTTAAGTATGGAGGATTGAACCCAGAGCATTCTTCCACTAAGCTACAGCCCCAGTCCTTTTTGTGTTTTTTGTTTGAGGACCAGATATTGCTGAGACTAGACTTGAATTTATAATCCTCCTATTTCAGCCTTCTGAGTAACTGGGGTCACAGGGGTGCACCACCACACCTGACTCCTCTGCCCATCTTTTACTTGGGTTGGTTTTGTTACTGTTATGTTGTATGAGTTCCTTATATATTTTCAATACTAATTCTAATTTCTTATCAGATACATGATTTGCCGATATTTTCCCCTTGTCTGTAGGCTGTCTGTTTTGCTATGCAGAAGCTTTCTGCTTTAACGTAATCCTGTTTTCTTTTTCTTTTCTTTTCTTTTTTTTTTTTTTTGCTTTTGGTGCTAGAGTTTTTGGTGTGACTTACAAAAAATCATTCCTAAGATCAAGTCAAGGAACTTATTCCCTTATATTTTTTCCCTTGGAGTTTCATATTTTCAGATCTTCTGTTGAAGGCTTTATTCCATTTTGATTTGGGTTTTGTGCAAGTGTAAGTCATAAAGGTTCCCTTTCATTCTTCTGCCTGTGGATATCCAGTCTTCTAGTACTATTTGTTGGCTGTCGTTTCCCCATGATGTCTTGATGTCCTTGCAAATGAATTGTATGCTTGGGTTTATTTTTCGAGCTCTTTAGTCCTTTCCATGGGTCTATATGTCTGTTTTTATACCAGTATTGTACTGTTTTGATTACTATAGTTTTTTTAATTTGAAATTAAAAAATGATGCCTTCAGCTTGTGTTCTTTATCAAGATTGCTTTGGCTGTTTGGATCTTTTTATGGTTTCAGACAGATTTTTGCATTCTTTTCCATTTCTGTGAAGAATGCCAATGAATTTTTTTATACCTTTATTTTATTTATTTATTTTTATGTGGTGCTGAGGATCAAACCCAGTGCTTCACTTATTTTAGGTAAGTGCTCTACCACTGAGCCACAACCCCAGCCCTGCCATTGAAATTTTGATAGGGATTGCATGAAATCTGTAGATTGCTTGGATTAGTATGGACATTTTAACAATATTAATTTTTCTAGTTCATGAATACAGGGTATCTTTCCATTTCTTTGTTGTTTCTTCAATTTCTCTTGTCTGTGTTTTATAGTTTTCATTATACAGATTTTTCACCTCTTTGGTTAAATTTATTACAAATATCTTACTATTTATTATGTTATCCTAAATGAGAGTTTTCTCTATTTCTTTTTCAGATAGTTCATTGTTAGTACATAGAAACAACTGTTTTTTTTTTTGTATTGATTTTGTATCCTGCAACTTTACTGAATTCATTTATTATTTCTAACAGGTCTTTTTGTGGAGTCTTCAGGGCCTTCTGTACTATAAAGAATCATGTCATGTGTGAACTGGGATAATTTTACTTCTTTTCTGAGTTGGGTGCTTTTTCTTTCTTTTTCTTATGTAATTGCTCTTGCTAGTAATTCCACAGTGCTGTGTTGAATAGAAGTACGGTGAGCATGGACATATTGTCTTGTACTAGGTCTGTCCTCTAAGCTCTTTAATAGTAGGATGGTAAGGGGTTTGCAGTGTTGTTCTGCAGAAGGGTGTTGAGCTTGCACACCTAGTGAGAGGCTGGTAGAGGAGGAACTGGGGTGTGCAAGCCCTTGGGAGAGGACTAGGGGCCAAGAAACGTAGCTCCAAGGAGGCAAGTCTGAAAAAAAGATGTAAACACATGGTATGTATCAATCTGATTTTGAGCCAGGCATGGTGGCTCACGCCTGTAATCCCAGCACTTTGGGAGGCTGAGACAGGAGAATCCCGAGTTCAAAGCCAGCTTCAGCAACGGCAAGACGCTAAGCAATTCAGTGAGACCCTGTCTCTACATAAAACATAAAAAAAGAGCTGGGGATGCGGCTCAGTGGTCGAGTGCCCCTGAGTTCAATCTCTGGTACCCCCCCAGAAAAAAAAGATTTTGAGAGGAACAGTTTTCAAAAAGCATTGCAGTCACCATTTACTGATAGGTATTTCTCTTTATTTAAGATGATTTTCATTCATGTTAAAGTGAATTTTCAAGGATCTTTGTCCAAATTGGTTGCCGTTCTGAAAGTCACCTTGTATATCGGAAAGCTAAGTGGCTTAAAGTAAAACTGGAGACCCATTTTCAGTTTATCCAGTGTTTTTTAATTTATATCCTGGAAGAAATGGCTAATTTAGAACTGGTGCGTTATGAAGGCTAACCCTCACCCTATCTCTTTGTTTCCACAGAGGTTGCGGAACTCGAAGCCAACCTGCCTTGTAAGTATGGCTCAGCAGTCAGCCAGCGCCCGCGCCACCGTGGGGCTCTGTGGGGCTCTGTGGGGGTCTGTGCTCTGCTGCCCTCGCAACAGAGGCTGCTTCCCGCGTGCGTTAGGGACGAGCTTCGGTGTGTGCAAGAACCTCTGGAGGCTCTACTGAGAGTGCGCGTCTGCAGTCCCCCTGGACGCCTCTCACGAGACTGCTTTAGCGCAGCAGAGCTCAGTTTTGTTAGGGTTGGATCTCCTCCACGTGCATTTCGTCCCATATCCACTTCGTGAAAATCTAATCAATCACAGACGGTGATTGACTAAGACGGTCCTGCTTTTGTTAGTGACAATACCACCATTTGGGTCCAGAAGGTCCCTGTCTGTGACCTGTCTTTGTGTGTGACGCAGGGCTCCTGCACTGCCGTTCAGTCCACCGGTGTCTTCCCCTTGCTCAGTCTCCTGCCCCAGACACACAGGCCTGCCTGGCAGTCCTCACCTGGAGTGTCCGCTTGCCACGCACTACATGTGTATAGCGTGTGTCAGGTGTTCTTTTCTTCTTCTATCAGTTGCCGTCCAAGCCATTATTTATCTGTTTGTTTATTTTGGTACCAGATATTGAACCCAGTGGTGCTTAACTACTGAGCCACATCTCTAGCCCTTTTTATCTTTTATTTTGAGACAGGGTCTCTCTAAATCCCTTAGGGCCTCATGAAGTTGCTGAGGTTCTCCTCAAGTTTGCGATCCTCCTGCCTTAGCCTCCTGAGCTACTGGGATTACAGATGTGCGCCACTGTGGCTTGCCTCCCAAGCCCTTTATATTTCATAAGAGCATCAAACTTTGAAATACCTTTGACCATTTTACTATTTTTCAAATTATAACTCTTTATCACACTTGTTTTAAAAACAGTTTAAGGGTAAGGACGTCTATTGAAATTATTTGTAAGTTGGTCTCCTGTTTTGGGTGAGTGCTGCAGAGGTCTTGGGGTATTGATGTGGAGACCCAGTTGACGTGGCTAGAGGAGGGCTCATTTTCCCTGCCACCTCATGTTGGAGGGCTGCAGTCCTTGAGTGGGTAGCTTATGAGGGTAAGTACATAAACCTAGTATTTGAAAGTTTTTCTTAATGTATGATATTTATACATGGGGAGAGTGGTTGTGACGTAAAATGATTTTCACTTCGGGTCTCAGTCAGAATGTTGAAAGTCCCTGGATTGCTTGGCCTGAAAGTGTTCAGCTCAGAAATGCAGGCTTTGTCTTGGGATTCTTCTAAAAGGTAACTTTGTACCTACTGAAGTATTTATAGGTGAAGTGATGTGCTTTAAAGGCTCCAGGACAATAAACCAATAGCTGTGTGGGTGTAGGACAGATGAAGCACAATTGGCAAAAAAATTTGAAGTTGAGTGACAGGTCCATTTTACTCTCCTCTCTGGCTTCACGTGTGTTAGGTCACTTTCCTAATAAACAGGGAGACACACAGTCCTTCCACTTGCCACTCCTGACATTGTTGCTGCTGGCCCTGACTTGAATATATACACATGCATCTTTTCATTCAAGACTGCAAAAAAGCTCCCCTTACAAATGATTTGTTTTATTCTTTTTTTTAAGTAGTGGGATTGAACCTAGAGGCACTTAACCACTGAGCCACATCCCCGGCCCTTATTAATCTGAGACATGGTCTTGCTAAGTTGCTTAAGGCCTTGCTAAGTTGCTGAGGTTGACCTTGAACTTGCTATCAAGTTGCCTCCGCCTCCTGAGCCACTGGGTTTATAGGCATGTGCCACTGTGCCCAGTAGTTGGTTTTATTCTTGAGCATGAATCTTATAGAGCTTGCTGGTTTGTAACCCAGAGTGCAGTTTCAAAACAACAAAACTTTACATCCCCTTTTTAAATTAGGATTTTAACTAAATAACTTGGAAAAAAGCATTTCTGTGTCTGAGATGGCCAGTAACAGACAGCATGCTACATGCCTCTTCTTGTTGCTCTTCTTCCCTGCCCTCTTCCCTGTCAGAGGCAGGATGTCTAAGTTAGTTTAAAGGTAAGCCGTGTTGGCCAAAGGCTGCGGCTGGTGGTTCTTCTCTTTGGCTTTTGCCTGGTACTGAGATTACACATGCTAGGTAAGCACTCTGCCACCGAGCCACATCTCCAGCCCCGCCTTTTTTTTTTTTTCTTTTTTTTTAACTTTTTGCCTTTCTTTTGTTTTATTATTTCTTAGTTGTCAATGGACTTCATTTTATTTACTTATATGGTACCAGTGCTTCACATATGCTAGGCATGCACTCCACCACTGAGCCACAACCCCAGCCCTCCAGCCCTTTTTATTTTTTATTTTGAGACAGGGTCTTGCTGTATTGCTGAGTCTGGTCTCAGACTTGGGGTCCTCCCACCTCAGCCTCTCAGGTAGCTGGGATTACAGGCCTGTGCCATCACAGCCTGCTGCAGCTCATTTATTCTAAAGTGAACCAAGAGCCACTAAATCCTAAGTCGTCATTATGTTGGATAATCTTTCCAGAATGTTTACAAAGGCAAACAGAATAACTTGCCATGTGACAATGTTGTTTCATAATTATTCAGAACTAGTCTGGACCTCTATACACGCAAGTTCATAGAGATTTCTCTGCAAAAAGTAGAAAATGTCTCTTTCATGTAGATTGAAACATTATTGGAAGTTTGGATAGCCCATGTTTTCATGTAGAGGAAAAGTTTAATGAAGTCCCTGCATTGAACTTAAACAGAACCTAACTTTTAACCTTTTGGTTTTTAGAATTTATCCTTTCTTGAGCTTTAAAATTTGCCTCTCCCTTTGTTATTTCATTATCTTTTTAATCTGCTTTGCATGTCTTTATTTTTGGTGGTCCACATTCTTCAGAGGACTGGTTTCTACATCTGTACTTTTGTTAGTGTGAGAGGAGAGGAATTCTAGCTATTAAATACAGGTGGGTGATGCCAGCCTTGACTCATCATGGAACTGTTTCCCACACCTTCCTCATTTGCTTTTCTTACATCTATTTCACAAAGATGGCATTTATAGGGGCTGGGGCTGTGGCTCAGCGGTAGAGCGCTTGCCTGGCATGCATGAGGCCCTGGGTTCGATCCTCAGCACCACGTACAAAGCAATAAAATAAAGACATTGTGTCCATCTACAACTAAAAAAGTATTAAAAAAAAAAAAAGATGGCATTTATACTCTCAAATTAAGATTAAGGGAAATGAAGCCCTTTTTCAGTATTTTGTACACAGTTCTGAATGTGTTATTTGGGGGAGAGTTGTAAACTTTTTGGCCTTCAGTTTCTTTCCTTCTGAGGCAGGGAATATGGCAGTGTCTCCTCTAGGACTGCTCCAACCTCTTCAAGGCTGAGCTGTCTTTCACTGTAAAGAAGAAAGCTCACCAACAATCCCGAATAGTTTTTGTGTGTCATCTCTCAGTGTCCTAACTTTGACTAAATACCAAAAGTAAATGAGGCCTATAGTAGGGAAAAGAGTCATGAAGTAGTTATTAATTTGGGGGCTAATCTTGCTTCTGTTGATAACCTGTGATCTTGGGCTAGTCATGGAACCTCTCTGTCCTAAATAAGATGTTGGACTAGCATGGTCTCTAAAGCCATTTCTGACTTTATATTTGAATCATCCTATTTTAGTTGAATATTGAAGCTGGGCGTGGTGGTGCAAGCCTGTAATCCCAGCACTTAGGGAGGCTGAAACAGGAGAATTGCGAGTTCAAAGCCAGCCTCAGCAACGGCAAGGTGCTAAGCAACTCAGAGAGACCCTGTCTCTACATAAAACACAAAATAGGGCTGGGGATGGGGCTCAGTGGTCGAGTGCCCCTGAGTTCAATCTCTAGTACCAGAAAAAAGAAGAAAATTGATATCATTGCAAAACATTTATCAATGCAACTTGCAAGAAATAATAAGTGAACTAAAGAATTTAACATTCTCAGAGTATTTAGGTAAGGGTAGAAAATTTCTTCTTTCCCAGTTCCTTGGGTGTTCATTCCGTGAATGGTCACCACTCCTGGTAGTGTTGGTGTGATGGAGGCAGGTGTGGGCTGCAGCCAACTCCCCTTACCTGCACCAGCAGGCGGTGGCTCTTTCCCGGAGGAAGTTCCTTGTTCTTATCCAGGACCCTCTGGCTTGGGACCAATGGGCACAGAAAGTCTCCTTCTAGGTCAGCAGAGCATCATTTCACCAACAGAGCAAGCTGAGCCACCAGTTTGTGAAGATGTTCTTTTTAAAATGCCATGGTGGACTCCAGGTGGAGCCACTTCTTAGGGACACACTTCAGCTGCTCTTTCACCACAGTGGCTGTGTGTCTCCGTGAATTGGTGCTAGGGGAGCAGATGAGAAATTTGATCTGCTTGTCTTCCTGGATTTCTTGTGTTTAGCTAGCCTTTACCCACTACAGACATTAATCTCCCCAAGGATGTCCCCTCCCCCCCATGCTAGGGTTTAACCTAGGGCCTTGAGCATGCCAGCAAGCACTCTACCCTGGAACCACATCCCAGCCCTTGTTTCTGATTTCCAAAGTAAAATAGTGTAATTCTTAAAAGTAATGGTGAGATTCCTATGTTTAGTGATCACTTAAAGGTTGAAGGAAAATATCTCAATTTGGAAATAACTAGTAAAAAACTATAAGGAGAAAAATGAACTGCAAAACCCACTGGTTTGCAGTTGGAGCCTATTGGCATGATTACGGAACACAGAGCAAGGGAGGGTCTCGCATCGGATTCATAGGCAGCACTGTGGGCTTGCTGTGTGTTCAGCGGTTGCCTTCGGCGTGCAGACTGCTGCTTGCACTAGACTTTCCTGATGTGCTGTTTCTTTTGCAGGTACTTGTAAAGTGCATTTTCCTGATCCAAACAAGCTTCATTGCTTTCAGCTAACTGTAATCCCAGGTAACACATATTCTTACATACTTTAGTATTAAAATGATTTTTAGACATCAAGGTTTTAAACATTTAAAGGTTATAATCTTTGACTTTGTCCTTTTGCTTTTTTAAAAGTTAAGACATTAGCTGCCATTCCCTATGAAGACAAGGCGTGCTTTGTAGTCAAAGCATAGTAAGTGAATTTGAGGCATTTGGTTTACACTCCATTAACCATGTATAAACTTAACAAGTAAAGTGAATGGTGAGTGAGGCTGTTGTGTGTAGAGTGCGGGCTGTGAAATGATACGTGGGTTTCAGTTATGAGCCCCTCTTTTGAGCAGCACAGTCTTCGTTAAATTGTGGCCCCATCTGCAGAGCAGGCATCAAATGGGTTACATCCCAAGGGACAGCTGTGAGGATTAAGGAGACCATGTGTGCCACATGGGCCAGGTCCTGGTGCTCCAAAGCACCGCTTACCAGCTGTCCTCATTAGGACTGTGGTTAAGTGTCTGATCTCCAGGCTGCCCTGCATGGCAGGACCTCTCTTCAGGTCAGCAGGAGGGAGGATAAGGGGCTCTGCCAGTTGCAGTACAGCTCCAGGAGGCTCAGAGCCCACTGTGCTGGTGGTGTTGGAGCAAGGCAGCAGCCAGCCTGTGCTGCTGTGGGGTGGGGGGAGTGGGGGGCTCGCCACAGGGAGTCCTAGAATTCTGAAGTCTAAATTCTTAGAATTTCTCTAAAAAAAGTAACATGTAGATGTTGGTAAAGAAGTACCAGAGTAGAGAGTTCACCAGCTGTGTCCTCTTTCACATTTGCTGCCTAAAAACTGAAGTATTAAGAAGTATCCAGAGGAGGACAAGTGTTCCTCAAATGAGTAGTGTCCGTCGCTGTAAAGATAGAAATGTTGGATGAAATTACCCCAAGGATCATGATAAAGAGGGGAAGGGATAATTTGTCTTCTGGAAATGGTGCTAACAGAGAGAACATGGCAGTCAGTGGAGGCTGAAGTGGTCTCACCTTTTGGAGTAGGGTTGGTTGAGGTTAGATACCCAGAGCTATTTTGGGGGTAGTCAGTCCACAGATGTTTCTGGCATCATTTGGCAAATGTAAAGTTCAGATTGTTATTTAGAGCTGAGGTAGGTAGAAAATGCAAAAAACAAACAAGAAAGAAGGGAGTTTTGTCGTGGAAACATAGGGTGTTATTTTATTTGGGGGATGGAAGGGGAGTGAGGAACTGGGAATGATGAGTCACAGCTATAAAAGTGGAAGAGAATACAGAATTTTAGTGGGTGCTAATGAGCCTGGCCCTGTCTCTGTGTAGGCAGGTGTGGTATTTGCTGTGAAAGATGTTTTATAATAACAGAAATCCCAGTTTCAGAATGCGCTTAATGGTGTCTGAATTGCATTCTGTGTCGAGGCTGTGCAGAGGGCTGTGGGATGTGCATGTGAACTGGGTCTGGTACCCCATTGCGTGTGGATGAGGAGAGTCCCAGGCCCATCCTTAGAAGTGGCCTCTCTGTGAGGCAAGCCTCTGGGCGAGGAGCTGGTAAGGACCGTCCGCCCCTTGCTGCCTTCCTCCAACATCAGCTGCTTTCACATTCAGCTCAGGGTGCTGAGCACACAGGTGCTTTCTCTGTGATGCAGGGTGGCCATTAAGAGCCTCATGTACTGTGTCTTAAGTAATGTGTGGTGTTTTTCAGAAGTTCTTACAGTGAGCAAGACTGGTTCCCGATCACCAAGAAGTAAAAGCGCCTCTGTGGCCTTTCAAGGACCTTCCCAATGGCTGTCAGGGATTCTTTTGCTTCGTGGTCCTTTGTGGTTGATTTTTGCAGGCTTGTTACTGTCACGTGATATGGTTTCTGTCAAGTTTAACCTCCAGATGAATGTCCCTCTCTGGTGTTTTAACTGAAAGTTTTTACTGAATCACATGAATGTTTTGATTATTGAAATTATATATAGGGTAGCATCTTTGTTGTTCATATAGTTATTCTTAAAAATGGAAAATAATTGTTCTAGTTTTGGTATTTAGTATCCCATCCATTAGAAAATAACATTGGTGCCTGTAAATACTTGTTACTTCAACAATTGTGTGTGTGTGTGTGTTTATTTATGTATTTGTTTTGGGGTTTTTTTTTTTGGTACCAGGGATTAAACTCAGAGGTACGTGACCACTGAGCCACATCTCCAGCCCTCTGTAGTGTTTTATGTAGAGACAGGGTCTCACTGAGTTACTTAACACCTCACCATTGCTGAGACTGGCTTTGAATTCACGATTCTCCTGTCTCAGCCTCCCAAATGCTGGGATTACAGATGTGTGCCACCGTGCCTGGCTCCAGCATTTATATTTGTTGTAAGTGCACACTGGAGACATTGTTGAACTCTCTGACGATGTGTACCCCTGATCTTGTAGGGCCAGTGAATCAGAGAGCTGTGCGGACTCTTGCCTTTGGTTATTTAAAGGTCTGTCAACTTTAAAAACTTGTCTAGTATCATTGTTTTTTTAAAAAGACTTTGGAACCATGGTCTTCTTATTTAAAAAACAAAAAACAAACCTTAAGGATATGCCTAAGCAGTGAACTTTAACTTTCTTCATGCCTAAATATAAAGCAAATGGTTGTAAAACTGGCTCCTTTGCAGCCATAAGCCTACAGCCAGATCTGAAAACTTGAGAGATGGTGTGCGATGGTCTCCGCAGGTTTGCATCTGTTTCCAGCTCAGAGTTCTTCTTTATCTGGCTCCTGGCCACTTGGTAACATTTTCATGGTTTTGTTTTGGGAGTGATTCGTCATGCTTGGGAATAAATACACTCTTCAGAGAAAAAAAATGGAAATGGAATTTGGTGATGGGGAAAAGAAAGGGACTGGGGGGTGTCTCTATCAGCTTATAAAACAAACGAAAGTACTGGTCAATAAAACAGGACCGAACAGATGCCTGAGGATAGGCCCAAGCCTCCCTAGCCTCCCACGGAGCCTTCTGTGAAGTTAGTGGGACAGCTTGAAAAACTGGGTCAGCTCCGTGGCCCAGCTGATGGGACTACAGACATAAAAGTAACAGTGATTTTTTTTTTATTAAATTTACTTTTAAAACCAGTTTTACTGTTGTATAAAATTGCAAACAGTAAAATGTGCTAATTTGAACTGTCCAGCTTAAGTAAATTTGAAAATGTGTATATGCGTGCCACCGTGACCCCAGTAAAGATGAAAAGCATTCCAGGGCTCCCAGTTGCCTTGTGCCTCTCTGGAACCAGTTGCTGCCCCTTGCACCACCCGACGTTCTGTTCTGATTTTTCTTGCCATGATCTTGTTTCTCTGAATGCTGTGGGTGTGGTCATCAGGCTTTTTTGTTGTATTTTTCTTTTCTTCTTCAGTTCCACCTAAGAGTAGAATTTCTGAGTCATAGAAAGATGTATATTCAACTTTTGAAGAAACTTTCCACTGTGGTCATACTATACACTGACCGGCCATGTGTGAGAGGTTTCAGTTCTGCACACTTCTCAGCATGGGATGTGACATGGTTTACCTTGGTTTCACTCTTATTTCCTGGTGCCAAATCATGTTGAGTACCCTTTCATGTACTGACTGGGCCGTTTTTCTTATGGAGTGCCCAAGTCTTTTATCCACTTTAAATCTAATTTTGTGACAGTTCTCTCTGTGACCTGAGTACAGGTCCTTTGACAGGTGTGAGCTGAGAAAGTTCTCCCCTGTTCTGTAACTGCTCTGCTCATTTTTCAGTGTTCTTTTGTTTAGAGAAAATTTTAACTTTAACAATGAGCAGTTTTTCAAAAAATTTTAATTGTGTTCTTTTGTGTCCTATCCAAGAAATGTTCACTCACCTCAAGGTTGGAAATAGCTTCTCCTATGTTTTTCTCTGGAAAGCTTTGTGGAAGAGAAGTTTCTCTTCAGATGTATCCCCCTCACAATGGTTATCTGCATGTGATATCTTACTGTGTGACTTAGTGATTCTACTGCTAGTTATTTACCTGGGAGAAATGAAAACACAGAGATGTGTGCACAAAAGTTTGTAGCAGCTTTATGTATAATGATCCCAAAGTGGAAGCAACACAACAGTTCTTTCCCTGGTGGATAGGTAAATAAATTAATGTACACTCACACAGTAGAACACAACTCATTAAAAAGATGCAAAGGTGCTAGCTGTGCGTGGTCACACACACCTGTGATCCCAGCAACTTGGGAGGCTGAGGCAGGAGGATCAAAAGGTCGAAGCCGGTTTCTGCAGCTCAGTGGGACCCTCAGCTATTTGGCAAGATATTGGTCTCAACATAAAAAGAGCCAGGGATATAGCTCAGTGGTAAAGCACCACTGGGTTCAAATCCCAGTACCAAAATGTAAAAGTAAAAAAATAAAACAAGAGACAGTGCAGAATGCTGACGACTACAGCACCATAGATAAAGCTCAGGAGCATTATGCTAAATCAAAGAGTATCACATCTCACGCATTGCTCTTTAAAACACTTATGGTGATGATCTAGAAGAAAGTGGGTAGACAAGAACAACAAGTGCTGACTCTGAGAAGCCAGCTGGGTGGACCACAGTCCACATGATCACGACAAAGGAAGACCTCAGGCTACAGCATCAGGATTGAAAAGGGGACATTGCTATAGGTCAGCGTTCTGTAGTTTTCAGTCTTGCAAGTTTTTGTTGAACTTAAGAATTTTGTTGAACTTTAAGTATTTTGTCTCAGCCTCCCAAAGCGCTGGGATTACAGGCGTGCACCACCATGCCCAGCGAGTCTTTTTTTTTCTTTTTTTAATCATAAATGTGTGTTTAATTTTTTCAACATCAACTGAGATGATCATGTGTTTTCTCCTCTGTTTTACATGTATATGGTGAATTATACATAATGATTTTTGAATGGTAAGCTGGTCTCATGTTCCTGCAGGGTTTTGTTAAGTTACTGAGGGCCTTGCTGAATTGCTGAGGTTGGCCTTGAACTGGTGAGCCTCTTGCCTCAGTCTTCCCAAATTGCTGAGATTATAGGCTTGTATCACCATGTCTGATGTCCGTCCTTGGTTCTTTTTAGAATTCTTAAAATTTTAATATGGAGATAACCATTGTGAGGGGGATAAGTTTGCAGAATTACAGACCCCCCTGCCTTGAAGTTTTTTCCTTTCAAATAATTCTTTAAAAACCCCAAAAGATGGCATTCTCCTTTTCTTATGTATTCTAGAAATACAGTTTGAGCTCTTACAGCATAGCTGTCATTTGCAATGTCATGTGGCTTTTCTCAGGCAGGCAGGCACTCCTTTCTTCCTTGCTCCTTGTAAGAACTCCATGGCTGCGATGCTGCTTTGTTTATAGTGGTACCGAGGGGAGACCTCTATCTCCCTGTGCAGACATATCACACCTGTTCTCAGCTGAGTTCTGCCCTGCCTGGTCCCCAGCTCCCTGGCAGCTCACGGGGGCACTCAGGCTTCCTGAAGTGAATATAAAGCAAATTGTTTTAAAAGCCACTTGTTGCCACAGTTCAGATACATTCTGATGTTCACCAGTAAAAATGTGTACGATATCTGTAAAAGCCCCCAAACGACATGGCATTTGAATGCTAAGCTTTTTTGTTTGTTTTTTTGTTTTTTAATTTTTTTTAAGTTGTAGATGGACACAATGTCTTTATTTTATTGCTTTGTATTTGGTGCTGAGGATCAAACCCAGGGCCTCATGCATGCAAGGCAAGCGCTCTACCACTGAGCTACAATCCCAGCCCTGAATGCTAAGTTTTTTTTTAGCATTTAAATTTCTCAAATGTCCTGTTTAGCAGCTATAATTCATAGATAGTAAGTTCTCTGTTCTTAGGTATGGCCTGCAGTTGACAAACACGACAGTTGCAGAACTACCACCTCACTCCAGGTAATGTGTCACCTTTTGAAAAAGTTCCACCCCTAGCCCTGGAATTTGCTGATCTGACATCTTACATTCTTGCCTTTTCCGGGAAGTTTTCTTCCACTCAGCACAGTGATTCTGAAGTTTGCTGTGCTGTGGTGTGGAAGGTTTTGATGGTGTGGGTGAACTGCAGTTGAATAGCCATCACGTGATGGGCACTTGAGCCATGCCCAGCTTTTGGCAGTTGGGAATAAAGCTGCTATAAACATTTGTTCTTGGGTCTTCCTGTGGCTGTTTTTATTTTTCTTAGCAAAATGTATAGGAATGGGAGCAATGATTCATAGAAAAATGTCTATTTAATTGCAAGAAACTGCACAAGGTCTTTTGTGAAGTAGCTATACCTGTTTGTACCAGTAATGCTTAAGAATTCCAATTGTTCCATATTTTCACCAGCATTTAGTTTAAAAACTTCAATCATTATGATGGGTACATGGTTGTGTTTGATTATGTTAATTTGTTTTTCTTAATGATTTTTTTTTTTAAAGAAGTCACTGTTACAACTGTTTTTCCCCCTTGAATTTTTTTTGGGGGGAGGGATATTGGGAATTGAACTCAGGGATTCTCTAGCACTGAACTACATCCCCAACTTTTCTTGTTTTTATTTTTTAATTTTTTAAAAATATTTTTAGTTATAGATGGTCACAATACCTTTATTTATTTATTTATTTTTTGGTACTGGAGATTGAACTCAGGGGCACTCGACCACTGAGCCACATCCCCAGCCCTGTTTTGTGTTTATGTAGAGACAGGGTCTCACTGAGTTGCTTAGCGCCTCGCCGCTGCTGAGGCTGGCTTTGAACTCACAATTCTCCTGTCTCAGCCTCCCTACATGCTGGGATTACAGGCTTGTGCCACCGCACCTGGCTCCTTTATTTTATTTATTTATTTTTATGTGGTACTGGGGATCGAATCCAGTGCCTTACACATGCTAGGCAAACACTGTACTACTGAGCTACAACCCCAGCCTTTGTTTTTTGTTTTGTTTTATTTTGTTTTTTTGAGGCAGGGTCTCACTAAGTTGCCTATGCTGGCCTCAAACTTGTGTCTTCCTGCCTCAGCCTCCTGAGATGCTAGGATGGCAGGCATGTGCCAGCATGGCCAACTAGCACTTTTTTTTATTTAATTTTTTCTTTTTATGCAATTTCAAGAATTCTTTATTCTAACTATGTCTTCTCAGATGTGTATTTTACAAATATTTTTCTAGTCAGTGACTTTTTTTTTTTGAGGAGGGTACCGGGTATTGAACTCAGGGCACTCAATCACTGAGCCACATCCCAGCCCTATTTTGTATTTTATTTAGAAACAGGATCTCACTGAGTTGCTTAGCACCTCGCTGTTGCTGAGGCTGGCTTTGAACTTGCAATCCTCCTGTCTCAGGCTCCCTACCTGCTGGGATTACAGGCATGCACCACCATGCCCAGCCCTTATTCTGTCTTTTTTAAAAAACAGAAATTTAAAATTAATTTTGGTAGTATCCAATTTGTGAGTATTTTCTTTGTAATTGTGTGGCAGTTTGAATAGTGGCCCCTGAAGATGTCCATCTCTTAATCCATGGAACTTGTGGATGTGTTCTGTTACAAAGGGGATTAAAGCTGTAAATTAAGATCCCTAACCATGTGATCTTAATAAGGAGATTATCCTAGAGTACCTTTGTGGGCCTAATGTATCAAGGGTCTTTGAGAGGGAAGGAAGAGCAGAGTCGGAGTCAAAAAGGGAAGAGGGACAGCAGAAGCAGTTCAGGGTGATCAGCTATGAGGGAGACTCACTGTGATATTACTGCCTTGGAAGATGGTGAGGAAGGGCCTCTGGCAGTCCGTGGCATCAGGAAAGTGCAAGGAAATGGATTCTTCCGTGAAGCCACCAGAAGGGATTGTCCCTTTGCCAACACTCTGATTTTTGCCCAACAAACCCCATTTTGGACTTCTGACCTACAGAAAATGATCAGTTTGTATTGTTTAGCTACTGCGTTTGTGGCAATTTATTATAGTAGCAGTATGAAGCTAATAGGAAGTTTATGCTTCTTATATCCTAAGAAATATTTATCCAGCAGGGCATGGTGGTGCACACCCTTAATCCCAGCACTTTGGGAAGCTGAGACAGGAGAATCGCAAGTTCAAAGCCAGCCTCAGCAACAGGGAGGTACTAAGCAACTCAGTTGAGACCCTGTCTCTACATAAAACACAAAATAGGATTGGGGATGTGGCTCAGTGGTTGAGTGTCCCTAAGTTCAATCCTCAGTGCCAAAAAAAAAGAAAAAGAAACATAAAGGGGGCTGGGGCTGTAGCTCAGTGGTAGCGCGCTTGCCTAGCATGCGTGAAGCACTGGGTTCGAGCCTCAGCACCACATATAAACAATAAATGAATAAAATAAAGATCCATCAACAACTAAAAAAAAAAAAAAATTAAAAAGAAACAAAGTATTATTTTAGCTATTTTTGGTTCTTTTCTATGTATATATTAATGTTGGCTTGTCAGATTCTTCTCAAAAACACCCTGCTTAGATTTTGACTGGGACTGTGTTGAATTTTTTATAGATCAGTTTGGGAAGAATTGCCATCTTAATTATTGCATCTTCTGATCTGTGAACATGGTTATGTCTCCATTTTCACCCCAGTTTTTGCATTGGTAGTACATAGAAATACAATTAATTTTTGTGTAGTAATCCGACAACCTTGGTAAGCCTACTTTTAGTTCTGGCGGCTGTTCTGTAGATTCTGTAGAATCTTCAGTGTAAATTGCCATGCACCTGTGCGTGAGGACAGTTTCACGCTCCCGTCCAGGCTTCTGTGTTGGTGGTGCTGCAGCCTGGCCCAGGCCTGTACGTGCAGGAACGTGTGCTGCCGGGAGTTTAGCCCAGCCCCACTCCCAGCATTCATCCTTGTGTTTCCTTCCTTGCCTTACTTTAGTTTCTAAGGCTTACAGCATAGTGGTGCATTGAAGTGGGGAGAGGGATGTCCTTGCCTTGTTTCTAATCTTGGGGGTCCTGTCAGTTTTTCATCGTGGAGTAGATAGTTAGACATAGGGTTTTTAAGAAGCTTTTAAAGTGGAAGAATTCTTTTCCTAGTTTGCTGAGACTCTTTATGATGAATGGCTGCTGGATTTGCCAAATGCTTTTTCTACATTGATTGAAATGGCCATATGGTTTTTGTTTATGAGTCTGCTTCTATAGCAAATTACATAGAATTTTTTAAAAAATGTTGAACCACTCCTGTATTTGTGAAATGGTAAACCATAAATTATATGTTATGTGTTGGTGGTGCTATCATTACTTGATATGCTAGTATTTTACATAGAACTTTTGTTCTGTGAGAGCTGTCTGTGAGAGCGCTGTGTGATGTTCTTGGGTTGTGTTTGTCTAGTTTGGGTGTCAGGGAAACGCTGGCCTTAGAATAAATGGGCACATCTTCCCTTCCCCTCTGTTTCTTGCAAAAGTCTGTGTAGATTTAGTCTAAACTCTTTATTAAGCGGTAGAATTCACCAGTGAAGGCACACCAAGGTCTGGAGTTTTATTTTGTTTGTAGTAAGATTTTAAGTACAAAAACAGTTAATTATTCTTTTTTTTGGGGTGGGGGGCAATGGAGATTGAACCCAGGAGTGCCTAACTACTGAACCCCAGCCCCAGCCCTTTTTATTTTTTATTTTGAGACTGGGTCTCACCAAATTGCTTAGGCTATCTTTGAACTTGGGATCCTCCTGCTTCAGCCTCACGAGCCATTGGGATTACAGGTGTGCGCCATCACTCCTGGCTTAATACTGTTTCTTCAGTAGATACAAAGTGGTTTAGGTTCTTTATATGAGTGAGCTTCAGTTATTTGTGCCTTTTAAAGTATTTGTTCACGTCATCCATATTTTCCAATGTATTGGTATGAGGTTGTTAATATCTTATTCTTTTAAGTTCTGTAGTCTGCACTGATATCCTATAATCCCTGCTATTAGAATTTGTATCTTTTTTTCTTGATCAGATTAGTGAGAGCATGATCCATTCTATTGATCTCTTTTTCAAAAACAGCTTTTGATTTCATGTATTTTCCTGTATTCTATTTTCAGCTCATATCATTGTTATTTCCTTTATTCTTCATGTTTTAGGTTTAATTTTACTCTTTTTCTAATTTGTTTTTTTTGGGGGTACCGATGATTGACCTCAGGGGCACTCAACTCAGAGCCACATCCCCAACCCTATTTAGTATTTTATTGAGAGACAGGGTCTCACTGAGGTGCTTTTTGTACCTTGCAGCTGCTGAGGCTGGCTTTGAACTTGTGATCCTCCTGCCTCAGCTTTCTGAGCTGCTGGGATAATAGCCGTGTGCCACTGCACCCAGCATCTTTTTCTGATTCTTTTTTTTTTTTTTTTTTTTTAATATTTTTTTAGTTGTAGATGAACACAATATCTTTATTTATTTTATGTGGTGCCGAGGATGGAACCCAGTGCCTCACGTATGCGAGGCAAGCGCTCAACCGCTGAGCCATAGCCCCAGCCCCTTTTTCTGATTCTTAAAGAAGCTTAGTGCTATATTTCCTTTTCCTATCTCAGCCTTTTTAAAAAAATTTTTTTAGTTACAATGGACCTTTATTTTCTATTTATTTATATGTGGTGCTGAGAATCAAACCCAATGCCTCACGCATCCTAAGCAAGTGCTCTACCACTGAGCCACAACCCCAGCCCCTGAACCTTTTTTTATACCTAGCGTGTGTTATCTTTGCTTTAAGCAGCCTATTTTCTTTACATATGCATCTAAATTTGTATACATATTTCTACAGATGTATGTTTACACACACTGTTCAGCACTTAGGCCCTCATTCCTTTTTATAGGTCTGGATTTTCATTGATTATTTTCCTTCTGCCTAAAGAGCATCCTTCAGAGTGTTGAAGTACAGTCTTGGTCATTGTGTTAGGCAGCTTTCCAGTCACTGTGAACAAATATCTGAAGTAAATCAACTTATAAAGAGAAAACGTTTGTTTTGTTTCACAGTTTTGGAAGTTTTAGTCCATGAGGGGCTGGTCCCATTGCTTTTGGCCTGGGGCGAGGTGGCATGTCATGGCAGGAACATGTGGCAACGCAGAACTGCTCACCTCATGCCAGGAAGCAGAAAGGTAGGGAGAAGAGACTGGGCTCCCACAGTCCCCTTCAGGGACATATTCCCAAAGACCTTGAGGTTTCCACCACCTCGCAGTAGTGTCAAGCAGAAGACCATGCCCAACACGTGGATCTTTGTTGGGTGTTCCTGGTCCAGATTGCGCCCCTCATGGCAAGTTCTTTGAGCAGTGCTGACTGTTCAGACGTTGGCATTTGAAGGATTTTGCTATGCTGCCTTCTGGATTGTTTTTTGTTTTGTTTTGTTTTGCTTTTTTTAAAATGAGAAGTCAATAGTAATTCTTTGTTCTGCTTTATTCAGTGACTGTTTTGTTCTCTGGCTGCTTTTAAGATTTTCTCCTTATCACTTGTTTTTAGCAGTTTGATTATAATGTGCTTTATATATATATATATATATAATGTTTCACAAATTTGTGTGTCATCCTTGCACTGGGCCCTGCTCATCCTCTCTGGTCTAACTTAAGTATGTGCTGCCGAAGCGAGCAGTTTAAAGTGATTTTTTTTTCCTTTTTATCCCACTTCAAGTTTGTTGTGCTTTTTATATTTGAGCTTTAGTGTTCATAAAATTTACAAATAATCTGGTTCACATGTCTTTATATATTTTGTCTTTTCCGTATTTATTACCTCCACGTGTGTTAGACCTCCCTCAGGTCGCGGCTGCCAACCACTCTTCTCTGGGCTTTGTTTGGGGTGGCTTCTGTTTCTGCAGTGTCTCTTCACTGTGAAGCTCATCCAGTGAATCTTTTTTATTTGAGATCATCATGTATCCAGCTATTGATGCTCCATTTGCTTGTTCTTTCTAATTGTCCGAGTCTTTCCTCGTTGTGTTTGTGTACTCCTCTAAATCCTACTACCTCTCTGTAATAGACAGCTGGTTGTGTCTTTAGCCCAGTGTCAGCTGTCCTGTCGCTTGCCTCCTCAGTCCTGGCTTATGGTCTCTGGCTGCCCAGGCCACTCCTCATGCCACTTGGGTGCTACCTCTCCGCTCCGCTCACTCTTCTGGTTCCTTGCCTCTCTCCATCGCTTGCCTCTCTCCATCGCCCCCTCTCTCCTCTTTGTCTTTCCCTCCCCTTCCCCAGGTCCAGCCATGGTGTGTGGCCACTTACTCAGGGAGTAGTGTCACGTGTGGTCATTGCTGTGCTGTTTCACGTTTGCATTCTGTCCTTGGTGTGTTTTGACACTGATCTAGGCAAGCTAGAGCCTAGGAGCCAAATCCACCTGGGTCAGTTTGGTGAAGCCCTCAAACTGAGAATGGTTTTTACATTATTAAAAAGTTGTTAAAAAAAAAAAGGCAAAATAAACAAAGAATATGTGATATGACAGACTGTGGCCCAAAGTGCAAATGTACTTTCTGGCCTTTTATAGAACGTTTTTGGACCCCAAGTTCACCATGGCAGGGACAGTGTTAGTCCTGCCTTTCAAGGTGAACATTGCACAAGATAGAATTTCTAGTGTGTGGAAATTTTGTCATTTAAAAATCAAAGTATGGCAGCCAGGCACAGTGGCACATGCCTGTAATCCCAGTGGCTCAGGAGGCTGAGACAGGAGGATCATGAGTTCAAAGCCAGCCTCAGCAGCCAGCCTCAGGCGAGGTGCTAGGCAACTCAGTGAGACCCTGTCTCTACATAAAACACAAAATAGGACTGGGGGTGTGGCTCAGTGGTCGAGTGCCCCCGAGTTCTATCCCTGGAACTCCCCCCCAAATCAAGGCATGGCATCGCTCTTTGAAGTGTTTCTGTCGGATCCAGCGCCATGCACACAGCCATCAAAACAGGTGTGCAGAGTGAGCGGGCCTCACTGCAGTGGTGGGAGGATGTCCGCTGCCGCTTTTCCTCCTCGCACCCTTATTTTCATTCCATTTGTTCTACAGAATTTCAACCTAAGGTGAAAATATTTCTGCTTATAAGTACATGTCACTCTAGAATAGATAGATCTGCTGTTTGCAGGTCCCTGTACTGGAGAGCTTGTTAAACAGCTGGCGCCCCGGCTTCTGGTTCCTTCCTGTCGTAGGCTGCCCCTTCTCCATCAGCTCTTCCCAGCTCTTCATCCTGCCCTGCCCCATCTTTTGAAGTTGAAATGTTCTTACACTGAAAGCCTCCCAAACTCCCCCTGTGCACAAGACCTGTCAGCTGCCCACTCATACCTCCACTGCGATGTCACTTGAAATCCATCGTTAAACTCAAGTGTGTGGCTACTCTGCCCTTTTGGTTGCAAGGTCAGAGACCTTAGCATCTTCTTTGACTACTTTTCCTCCCCTACCCCATCCCTAATCTCTCAATGCTAGGGTCTCAGTGTCCCTTCACTGCCCGCTCCGGCTAACCCTCTAATTGGTCACCTACCCTGCCCTTCTGGGCTCCGATCCCTTTCATGGTTCCCGTCTCCCTCTGAATCAGCCAGCCTCCTCACAGGCAGTCTGCTTATCACCACTGACCTCCCCGCCTCTGCTACTGCCTCACTGTCCAGCCCACTGGCTTCTGTACTGTTCTGAGAGAATGCCAGGCCTCTTGCCGCTTCACCTGCTGCCCCTGCCCGTAGTGCTCTTGCCCCCTGCATCCCCATGTGAAGTGCAGCCTCTCCAGCCTCCTCCTCCCTTGCCCTTTTCACCTTCTGTTGTATAATGTACTTATTTATTTGGGAATGTAAGTTTCCTATGAGCAGGCATTGTCTCCTGCTGATGTGTCCCCAGGGCTTAGAACAATGTCTGGCACATAGTTGTCACTCATCAAGGACGCAGGGAATGGAATGATGAATGGGAGGTTGTAAATTTTGATGTTTTTAAACATAAACTAGTATTTCATGTTGGGTGTGTCTCTGAGGATGATGGAGTTGTTATTAGCATTTTCTCCTGATTGGGTTGTATTTGTGAATGAACATTCCTTCACTCCAGAAATAAATGTGGTTTTTTTAAAATATTTTTTTTAGTTGTAGATGGACACAATGTCTTTATTTTATTGCTTTGTATGTGGTGCTGAGGATCGAACCCAGGGCCTCACGCATGCGAGGCAAGCGCTCTACCACTGAGCTACAATCCCAGCCCCCCAGAAATAAGTGTTTAAATGCCAATTTCTTCATTTATTTGTCTTTGTCTTTTCTTCATTTATTTTGTCTTCATTTATTTATTTATTTGTTTGTTTTCTCAGAAATACTGAGAACTGCCAGTTCACATAAATAAGGAGACTGGCATGGAAGGTGGTTTGTTACAGCTCTGTCTTGGGGACTTTGAAGTTAAGTTCAAAGTTAAAACCAATAATCCGATAAGGTATATTCAGGATTGTTCAGCTGTTTCCTAAACTAGGTGCCTTCTTCCACATTACTGAAAGCAGAGGATTGAAAACTGCCTATCTTGGAGGAGGCTTTGCCACCCAGAACTCCAGGCCCAGCAGCTAACCATGAGTCCCACCTGCCACTTTCCTTCCGGAGCATCTCACTTTACCTAAAATACTCAGAGTTGAGAAAATTACAATACTCTTAATTTTAACATACCTTTACCAGCATAATATTGAAAAAATCATCCCACACTCTTTATATTTTCATCTAAAACTTGGAGCTGCAGATTCGTCTCAATTTATGACAACTATCTACCAAATACATTAATTCAAGTAGTCACTTGCTCTCCAAGTCCTGCTTAACTTTCTGTTGCTAAGAATACCTCTGACGGCCATCTGTAATTTCCTTTAGGGAGGCAAGGCATGGAGCTGGGCACTGGGTGGCAGAAGGCACCAAGGCTGCTGCTCGTTGGCATTCTGTGCTTGCCTTTTATGGGGTGGGGGTGCCTTCTTTTACTGTGATCTAGAGATTGGAGTTTAACCGTCCTGCCACCAGACTTGCCAGCGTCTGAACTCAAGGCACTCCAGAGTGAAGTGTCCTCCTGGCACCACACTTTGCCCTTAGAGAAATGGGTGTGAGATGGAGAAACAGTCCTCCCACAGCGCCTCCACCATGGTGCCACCCTGCCACCGGTCTTCTGGCCCTCCTGGGGTATGTTTATGCCTTGAGGCCTTCTTTTAAAGGTGGGAGAGAAACTATGAAAGAGGTCCCAAGTGGTGGGTCCAGGTGGACCCTGAGGATGTTGTGCCCCTTGGGAAGCTTTGTTCTCCAGGGTTACCCCATAATCTCCTTTGAAGATGCGGGTGTGTGGTCCCTTAAAGGCAGGAGGGAGTAGGCTCTAGAGCTCAGGGGGCAAGCATTGTAATAGTGGCGGGCAGCCAGCAGCTTTCTCCTCCTGTCTCTCCTTCCTGTACTTTAAAGCCCCCTTTCCTGAGAAGCAGAATGTTTTCAGTTTTGGTAGGCATAGGTGGTGATAGAGAGTCAGCCTGTCTATACTTGGAAATGGTGCGCTGGGCCATGTTCACACTGTGGTTCTGCAGGCACTGATGGAGCCCTCTGATTGCCAGCTCGGGGGTGGCAGGTGGGGTGGTACAGGCTGAAGAGCCAGGTGCAGAGTGAGCAGAGAGCTCTGCACCTGGGGTCATTGCAGAGAAAGCCGAGGGAGCAAGCTGCTTTGGGGTCTCATTGAGCCCAGTCTGCTCCCCACTGCCTTGTGAGTTGGACAGTGGGACTTCTGGGCAGATCCAGTCATTACTAAGCAACCTTGGTAAGGCCCAGCAGCTGTGCAGCTTCCAGGAGGGAGGAAGCACTGATTCAGAAGCAGGGGGTTTTCCTCAGATTTGTTTTTTGAAAGAGAAAAAAAGTAGAACACTCTGTTCTTGGTTTTCAATGCGTTAAGATACAAAAGTCTGACAGTTATTAAATGAAAATTGATTGGGACAGAAGGAACATGATGAAATTAGAACCACATTAGACCAAACTTTGGAACTGGTGGGCAACAGAGTTGAAATGTATAGTATCAGTGAAACAGAAAGCCAACCAGAGAGAGAACCCAGTGTGGTAGGATGGCGTGACTGGGCAGTCTTGTGGATAGGCCACATTGAGTGTGTGGGCCACTGTCAGTTCTTCAGGGACAGTTCAGAGTGGGCTGTGTGCCTGCAGAGTTAACGAGCCTAGTGTTAGGCTTCCCTGCCCCAGTGGTCAAGGTCAGCAGGAGAGACCCACATCCACAGAGCCTTTGGTGAACAAGAGTGCACTCCAGCTGTTTTACACATAAGGTGCCCCTTTGATAAGTTCTCATGTCTGGAGTTAAACATTTTTACAAATAAGTATCTTTTCCAAAGAGTTTATACTCTCAGTCACAAATCCAGGCATATTTTAAAGAATCGGAAATATATAAAGTGCCAGAAGGATGGAATAATGAATGTTGTAGAAATAGTTAGGCAACCAGTTAGAAGGAAAATAACACCTTATTCTGTGTAATGAACGAATGAGCTCATTAAATGTAACATGTGAAATCACAAAATTACCAGAATAAAATGTAGGAGGGCGTTTATATAATCTTGGTTGGAAAAGATGATTTTCAAGCATGATACTAAAGACATGAAGCATGAACAAAGACTGGTTTCTTAAAAATGAAAAACTAGTGTTGAGAATAATAAGATCAAAAGGCAAACAGCAGAGTAACAAAAATTGCTAACAAAAATTAGGCAAAGGCTAATTTTCTTAAGAATCTTTTTATATCGATAATCAAAAGATGAACACCTTAGAACATGTTAAAGAATATTGATCATTCAGTTCTTATAAAAAGTACAAATGGCTGGGCGCAATGGCGCAAGCCTATAATCCCAGCACTTAGGGAAGCTGAGACAGGAGAATTGCGAGTTCAAAGCCAGCCTCAGCAATGGCGAGGCGCTAAGCAACTCAGTGAGACCCTTTCTCTACATAAAACACAAAATAGGGCTGGGGATGTGGCTCAGTGGTAGAGTGCCCCTGGGTTCAATCTTCAGTACCAAAAAAAAAAAAAAGTACAAATGACCAAGAATCTAAAATAATCAAAAGATGAACACCTTAGAACATGTTAAAGAATACTGATCATTCAGTTCTTATAAAAAGTACAAATGACCAAGAATCTAAAATAAATTGCACCTTCACTGGTATTCAGCAGGTGAATTTAAAATAAAGGAGAAGCTGGGCGTGGCGGTGCAGCACACCTGTAATCGCAGCACTTTGGGAGGCCGAGAAAGAATCACAAGTTCAAAGCCAGCCTCAGAAACAGCGAGGCGCTAAGCAACTCAGTGAGACCCTGTCTCTACATAAAACACAAAACAGGGCTGGGGCTGGGGCTCAGTTGGTCGAGTGCCCCTGGGTTTAATCCCTGGTACCAAAATAAAACCAAATAAAGGAGAAATAACATTTCTCTTCTTGTATCAAATTGCTTCCTATCAAAGCATTAGGGTTCAATGCAGCTAGCTCTTTGGTAAAGCAGTTGCTTCCTATGCGGTAAATCCTGGGTTTCATACCCCACGTGTGCAGTCACATGCACCGACATGGCATGAGGGTTAAGGTGGAGGTCCAGTTAACCCCCATCTTAACCACTGGGCAACATAAATGCTGATGTCCTCTCAGAACTCTTAAAGAAGTAGGTTGTTTTTAGTGGTGCTTTGTGTGAAGCTAACAGCCTTCCATTGAGTGTTCATTTTGTAATAAAATGTTGAGGGAAGTGATCAGGTTTAAATATTGCAGGTTTTTTCATGGTGATAGATATTTTGGGGGAAGTCGAGCCTTCATTTTATAAATGTTAATTGTGGCACATTTGAAAGTCTGAAAACAATCTGAGGTTTGAGAGTTTTCATCCTGGCTCATCCATGCTGGAGTGCCCTCTACTGGCACCATTACCTGCAGCCATTTCCTGACACCCAGCTGGTGCAGTCAGGGGAGAAGGGACTGACTGTGGTGTCTGTAGACCCGGGGCCCAGACATTGTCCTACAGCCTGCCAGCCCCCGTTTCCTACGGGCCTGCTCTGAAGCTGCACCAAGCACTCACTGAAGCAGCAGTTCTGTCGGGTTCCCTGCTGTGTGCCCCACACCTGGCAGAGGGAGGCTGCTCAGCAAATGTGAGCCCAGTGGCTGGAAGTCATGCAAGTGCCAGGGAGGCCAGGAGGAAGCAGAAGAGCTCACCCAAGCAGGAGGCAAGGGTTAGGAGGATGCACACCTGCGAACAGCATGGAGCAGAGAGGACATGGGGTGGCGAGCAGCCAGGCCCCTCAGAGAATGCTGCTCTTCACTGTGAGATCCAAGGCCCTGCCCATGGTCCTGCCCTTGGTCAAGGAACACTGCAGCCCTGTTGCAACCCCTTATTCTGTGCTTGCCATCCTAATGTAGTATTTGCCTTTTGTTTCCTCTTTTTTTTTTTTTTTAATTTAAAGGATTTTTTTGTTTTGTTTTGTGTTTTTTGATAGATGAGGGTTACTACCAGGGTGGAAAATTTCAGTTTGAAACTGAAGTTCCTGACGCATACAACATGGTGGTGAGTAGCCTGCGCTTGCGCCTCGTCTTTCTGCACCAGGGGTGTCTGCCGGGGGGCCCGTGGCAGCAAGGCCTGTGCCGCTCCTCAAGCCCTGGGACCAGCACAGGACTGCTAGCGTTTCTGTGGTGAATTCACTCATCAGCAGTACTTAGAGTTTCAGTAGAGAAATACATTTGTTCAACAAGTGTTCGTGAATATTATGTGCCAGACAGTCTGCCTGTCTATGTATTTCACGTACGTTAAATAAGAAAAAAAGTGCATTTTTAACTTAAAGCTAGTTTTGTTTATGGTATAATGCCAAAATTCCAGAAGTCTATAACGTGTACTTTAGAATTTGAGAGAATAATAACAGTTCTAAGCTATAAGTAGTTTTTACCCATAGCTACATGTTAATCCCTCAAAGACCCTTCTAAGTAATGATTATACCAAATACTGTCACATCTCTCTTTGCTTTTGAGGAACTAACAGAACCATTAGGGAGGTGAAATAAAGTGTAAAAAGCCAATGAAGTGATAAAAGTGGTAAGTAGCAGACAGGCTGATGAATGATGACAGGAGCTAATCTGTGGGAATTCAGAGAAGAGAAGGAGATCACTTTCGAAAGTGGTTGAGACCAGTGCACCTTCTAAAGAATCAGATTTGAGTAGTCCTGATTTGAAAAATTAGAGTCAAGGAATAATGGAGGAAAAAAACAAGAAGGCTGTGATTTCTTGAGTCTTTTTGATCTGGCAGCAAGAAGCTGCTGAAGATTCTGAGCGACTCCACACATCCGAGTCCATCAGCAGACAGGAAGAGTCTGTGCCTTGGCAACACATCTCAGGCTGAGCCCACGGCAGTGCCTGTGACTGGCTCGCCTTGCGGATTTTATTGAGGTGTACATTTAACATAGGATCAGTATGCAGGGGTGTGAGAAAAATCTGGGGAACAGGGTCAAGGTGAAGTCTCCTGCTGACCTGTGGGTGTGGGCCATGGCACGCTGTGTGCCCCATCGCTCTGCTTGTAGTTGCTGAGCTTCCTTAGTTTCCTACTCCTCGCCAGGGCACAGCTCAGAGCTGCAATTCTTGTTTGAAGTCAAACTTTAATCTCTAGAAACTGATTTTTTCTGCACTACTGTGTTAAGAATTCTTTATAAAGACGAAGGATAGATGGCACTCTAAGGGAGAAAAGTTTGATTTTCAAACAAGGAGTGCATGATTCAGGTATTTGTCTAGCCAGTCAGTTACCCACTGAGACTTTCCACCTTTTCCAGATTACACACCAAAAACCTTATTGAGAAGCAGCTTGGGAAGTTTGGCTCAAGTACAGATATTTAGAATTTGGGGACAGTTTGGTGACTTCTGGAATCCTAGGAGTGTAGAATGTGAAATTCCAAGCTGGATATAGGCCATCTCTACAGATTGTGCCTCAAAAGAAAGAATGTTGAGTGAAAGGCGTGAGTTTATGCGGCTGTCTTTGTGGCTATCTGAGGGGAGGTGAGCATGAGCTTGCGCGCCTCTCCAGCAGGCCCAAGGAGTGGAGGGCCTTGTTCCAGCTGTGTTGGCTTCATGTAGCTATTAAGTTTGTGTTCTCATTATAGAAAGCAAGCAGAGCTTCTATGTCCAGATGTTCCTACTTAGGTCACCTCTGTCTGTCTTCCTGATGGTTCAGTGGCTGGTTGTAATATTCTAGTCTCTTTATATGGTAGTGAGTTGGAGCTCGGAAGGCTAACTTTTAAAACTCAATTAAATTTGGGCAAAGTATACAAGCTAAGCCTGTAGTCTCAGCTCTTCAGGATGATGAGCTGGGAGGGTCACTTGAGTTCAGGAATTCAGGGCCAGCCTGGGCAGCATAGTGAGACCCTGTCTCAAAGAACCCCAAACAAAACAAAAGCTAAGTAGCTTTGCTAGTGCAGTCAGCTGAATTGCTGAGGCCAGTGCATGTGCAGGGATGCCCGGCTTGTGAATATGTGCCCTTCCCTCTGTCTACACCTGGTAATGTTTGTCATTCTGTCCCACCCAAATGTGACGTTGAGAAGTAGATAGAATTGCAGGAAAATGGAATATGCTGTGGCTAAAAACCCTGAGCCTTCATGACTTGTGTCCCTCATGAACTGGAGGTTGACATGCAGGTGTGCGCCTCCCCAGTGGTTCTACTGTCTGTGGTGCAGGCCCTGCCCACTGTAGTCCCCATGCAGAGCAGGGGCTCTTCGTCCTGCAACTGCACTGCAGATCCTTGTGCAGTGTCTGGCCTTTGGCTTGTCACCATAATTCTGTGTTGCCTTGTTCTCACTTCTGTTCTGGAAGTGTTCTGAGATGGGCTGGCCAGGTGTCATGCTCTCCGCCCAGAGACACTGAGAATAGCTGGGGTGGGCTTTGCTCTTGCCTGCTTCTGCTCTCTTCAGGCAAATGGGTCCACAGCAAGGAGTCTCCAGGAGACCATTAGGTGCCGTGCTGAGTTGAATACAAAAGTGTTTATAATTTATCTTTACTTACAGAGTTCTGTAGCCTCTTTGCAGTAGCCTGTCTGTCAGACACATGTCCAGTGCGTGGCCTGTGCCTGCCTTTTTAGGCACATCATGCTCATCTTTCTGGAGCTCAACTCCCTGCTTAATAGTGTAGAAAATAGAAAATGAAGACAGCTTGTGCAAGGGCCAGGTTGCAAGCCCTTGGGTAGAGGTCACGAGTGTGAGCCTGGACTAATGGCTCTACTGTCGGCACTGTGAACCCAGAGACTTGGGGGCTTGTGGCCTCATCTGCTTCTGTGCCACAGCTTTGCTTATGTGACTTCTGTACTTTGTGAAGACTTTTAAAACTTCTAATAGTTACAGTTTTTAGAATGAAGGTTGGTTACTCAGATTATAAATTGGAAAAACCTTTAATTGATAAAGTAAATCATTATTTTAGAATAAAACTTTAAAAGAAGATTGTGCCCAGCCGGGAGCGGTGGCTCAAGCCTGTAATCCCAGTACTTAGGGAGGCTGAGCCTCAGCAATGGTGAGGTGCTAAGCAACTCAGTGAGACCCTGTCTCTACATAAAACACAAAATAGGGCTGGGGATGTGGCTCAGTGGTCGAGTACCCCTGAGTTCAATCCCCAGTACCAAAAAAAACAAAACAAAAAGAAAATTGTGCCCATTCAGTATCCATCCACACACATGCTCCCACATCCCAGCAACTAGAATTCAGATTTCCTGGTGAGTTGTTTTCTTCCTGTCCCTTTGTCTCTGAATTTTTCCTCACAGCCTGAAGCCTGCCTAGTAATCTCACAATCTTAGAAACTGGCTGGCTGGATTTAGTGACTTATTGAGCTCCTACAGTGTCAGGCACTGCATCAGACACTGCAGATCCTTAGGGATTCCAGTCACCCTGGACACAGAAGCAAGACTGCTGGAAGCTGATTCCTTGGGTAGAGTGGACCCCAGAAGAATACTGACAGCTTTGTTAGTCACCAGCCAGATTTGAGAAGCAGGAAAAAGAACAGCTTTGTACTCCTTTTTCTGGTTTCCTCCTGGAAGTGATTCATGTCATGTCCCCTCATTTGTTGTTGGCCAAAGCCTGCCATGTGTGCTGAGGGAGGAAAGCCAGAGACACTGTCAGATGACCACAATGACTGCAGGTGACTTCTGAAATCCCACTTGCCTCTCTTCCTATAATTTATTATATTTCTAATTTGAAACTGAGATGGCATGACTGTGTAGAAATAGAGTGTTCATCGCCAATGACCCCCTCCTGGAGACAGGGTAACAGGAAAGCTCAGAGTCTCTGCACAGAGCTCGCTACACAGAGCCTGGCACCTTGGGCTCCTGAACTCACAGTGTGACAGACACTTACTGTGTGGTCACAGCCTCATTAGCAAGAGTGCTTCAAATGCACCTCCTTGGAAAAAATGGCATGGGACTCCTTGATAAGCATTTTCCTATTCCTGCTCAAAGTATGTAGTTAGCCATTGTTAATTTAAGGCTTTCTTTTGTGAGGACAGTATAAAATGAGCTCAATACCATGTGCTTGGAATATATAGTGATTTCAATAAACATTTGTTAACAGAGGAAAGAGCACTTCATTGTACAATGTGTACTGTGTTAAGCCAGTCCTTTATTGTTGGCCTCTGGATGGCTGGTTTTTGGATAGCATATAAAGCAGACTTTCTGTAAAGGGCAAAGTGGTAAACATTTTAGACATTCTTGACTGTGAATGGTCTTTGGCCTTTTTTTTTTTTTTTTTTTTTTCTTGTCATGGGACTAGGGGTTGAACCCAGGAGTACTCTACCACTGAGCTACATCATTTTTACTTTTTTTTTTTTTCTTTTTTTTTGGTACTGGGGATTGAACTCCAGAGTACTCAACGACTGAGCCACATCCCCAGCTCTATTTTGTGTTTTATTTAGAGACAGGGTCTCACTGAGTTGCTTAGCACACCTCACTGTTGCTGAGGTTAGCTTTGAACTTGGGATTCTTCTGTCTCAGCCTCCCAAAGTGCTGGGATTACAGGCATGTGCCACCACACCCGGCTTCATTTTTACTTTTTGAGATGGATCCTCACTAAGTTACTAAGGATGGCCTCAAACCTGTGATTCGTCTGCCACAGATTCCAAAGTAGCTAGGATTACATGCATGCAACATCATGATTGGTTTTTTAAAAATTATTTTTCCTCAAACAGCTTTAAAAATATAAAACACTATCTCAGATCATATGAAAATAAACCTGACCTGACCTGGCTTTGGTCCCAGAGCTGTGGTTTGCTGAACCACGGTGGGTCCCAGACTCACATCTTATGTCTGCCTTCCTATCCCCTAAGGGCTTAGTTCTTAGAAGTGGCAAGATGGGTGCTAGCTATGCAGTTTTAAGGCTCCTGATAAAGACTTTTGCATTACCCCAGAGAGACCCTGCCACTGGCTTCCTCACCTTCAGTATTTGAAAACTCCGTAAGCTTTCCCCAGATGGATCATTTTCATAATGTTTTTCTTTTAGCTGTTTTGGGAGGAAATGCATATAAGTGCCATTTAACTTTTCATTTCATTTGGGACACTAAATATTATTTTCTACTTATTAGTTATATAAGCCACTGTTAGGTCCTTTATCCCTTTTCATTTGGGGTGTTTTTTTCTTATAGATTTGTAAGCATTTTTATATATAAAATGTATGATACTTTTTTCTTGTTTCCTTAACTGTACTATAAAATTTTTTATTTTTCTGTTTTCTTTTGTTCTCTAAATTCTGGTTTTTTAATTTCACTTTTTTTTTTTTTTGGTACTGGGGATTGAACTCAGGGGTACTCGACCACTGAGCGACATCCCAGTCCTATTTTGTGTTTTTATGTAGCGACAGGGTCTCACTGAGTTGCTTAGCGCCTCGCCATTGCTGAGGCTGGCTTTGAACTCACGATTCTCCTGTCTCAGCCTCCCTAAATGCTGGGATTACAGGCTTGAGCCACAGTGCCCGGCTTAATTTCACTTTTGTTGTCAAATGTTTCTTTACGGGTTTTTCATGTTTTAAAATGTTTAAAGTAGGCTGGCACAGTGGCGCACGCCTGTAATCCCAGCACTTTGGGAGGCTGAGACAAGAGAATCGCGAGTTCAAAGCCAGCCTCAGCAACGGCAAGGTGCTAAGCAACTCAGTGAAACCCTGTCTCTAAATAAAATATAAAATAGGCCTGAGGATGTGGCTCAGTGGTCGAGTTCACTCCTCGGTACCAAAAAAAAAAAATAGTTAAAGGTAGGCCTTTGGACCCCAAGATGGTCATCTGCCTTTTCTTCTAGTGCTTTTGTAGTTGTTTGTCTTTTATGTTTAGGGTTTTTGTTTTTGTTTTTTTCTTCCTGGTACTGGGGATTGAACCCAGGGGTGCTTTACCCCTGAGCCACATTTGCCCAGCCCTTATTTATTTATTCATTTATTTATTCAAGTTTTGAGACAGGGACTCACTGAACTGCTGAGGCTGGCCTCACACTTAGGATCTTCCTGCCTCCATCTCCTGAGTTGCTGGGATTGTAGGTGTGTGCCACTGTGCCCAGTTACATTTAGTTTTAGTGTGTCTGGAATAAAGCTGTGAGGGGCATCTGTTTTTCCAAACGGTAAGCCAGAGGTCCACTGAGTAATCCCATTCTCCTCATTGATTTGTCACAGGGAGTTAAGCTCTTAGCTGTGTGAATCCCCTGGGGATTTGGGAGTACAGGAGAGAAGGACTCCGGAGGCAAGTTCTGTTTGGGCACTTTGGGCCTCAGAGTCCAGGTCCACACTTCTAAGGCAGAGCTCTGTTCCGTTCCAGCTCCACAGTTAGGGCGCACCGTGGACAGAGGGGCATCTGTGTCAGCATTTGACTGGGGAGCTATGAGGGGAGAGGAGCAGCAAGGGCAGCGGCAGGACACTGCAGACAAGGCTGTGGTCTGGGGGAGAGGTCGAGCTGGCTGCTCTTTTCCTGTTCCTTCAGAGGCTGAGCGTGGGTGACCCAGTCCCACCCCTGGACCGCGGCTCTCTGTTTAGCTGCACGGGGGTGTGCGCAGCTCTGACCCTCCTCCTTAGCCTAAGCACCTCATTGGAAGTAACATCGTGTCAGCTGTATTCCAGACACGTTTCAAATGCATTCCCCTTTATTTGCAGAAAACAAAGGAGAGCATGTGAAATGTATTTAAACTCAGTCAACCTAAATTCTTTCGTCCTCAGACATGTAAGTTTGCACAGTGGATTTAATCACATTAAGGGGATTCTCTTGATTTTGTGGGTTTGAAATCAGGTAGAAAATAGCGTTTGTGTTATACAAATAAAAAGATGAAACTGAATACTAGAAAAAAGTACAGGAGAGTGGATGGTAAAAGATATTTTAAGTATATCAAAGATAAAAATTTGACTCCAAATATTAAAAGAACAACCTTCCACGCCTCAGAAAACAACATAAATAAAATTTAATACCAAATGATAAGCAGGGAGCATGTCACTCCATTGACAAATGTTTGATCCTTCATGAGGTGAGATTCTGATGAGACTGTGTGAGGATATTTACTACATACCAGCCACGGGGGACTGGAGGAGGGGTCCTCTGCCTCCCTGCATGGGAGGTGTCCTGGCCTTCCTTAAGGCACTGCATGAGAGCCACAGTTTCTGACTGGCGTTGCTCTCAGGGGTTCATCCTGAGGAATGTGAGCATTGATGTGGAAGGGCTTAGAGTGGAGGTGGCAAGCAGCCTATCGCCCAGCATGTTGGTAGACATTAGGAATTCAGGGAAGTCAGCTGAAATGGTTGCTGGGATAGGAAGAAATGTAGCCCATATGTTTCCGCTTCTGTGAAGAAAAATGCTGTGCACACACACCTGTGTGTGTCTGTGGCCTAGGAAAGTGTGCATCAGCTGTGAATACGATTATTTCTGGGTGCAGGTACTGTGTGTGTACAATTATAAAATAAATTGAAGGAAACATAACTATTCATTTTTGTAGTTATGTATATAGTATTATATATAAATGTTTTTCCTTTCATTTTTGTTCTCCCTTTAATCATGAGTGTGATTTGCTTTTATAATAGAGAAAAGAACTTTATCCAAACATGCCAAGTTGCGAGTGGTGTTGGTGCACTTCACCCCATGTGCTTCTCCGTTCTTCTCTCTCTTTAAGTATAAAGTGTGGGGCTGGGCCTGGGGCTTGGTGGTAGAGCACTTGCCTCTCATGTGGGAGGCACTGGTTTCGATCCTCAGCACCACATATAAATAAATGAGTAAATAAAGGTCCATCAACAACTCAAAAAAATTTTTTAAAAAGTATAAAGTGGAGTGGGACTTTTCTGTAGGAAAATGTGTATAGCAGTAGCACCTTCAGAAGCACACAGCCAGGGTGACCACTGGTCTTGTGAGGAGTAGTGACATTCAGCTGTGGCTCAGTAGCTTGGTGCTAAGGAGTCTGTTGAACTGCAGCCAGGAGGGGTGGGAGTCTTCCCTGGAGTGCAGCCCTGTGTCTAGGGCCATTACTGCATCATCTGAGAGGTGTAGTTAGACTCATGAGAGCTGCATTTGTCCTGCTTAGGGAACTGGGGCAGCATTCAGGGTGAGCTAAGCTTGGCAAGTCAGCCTACATGTTGGGCAAGCCTTGAAATGATGACCAGATGGGACATGGGAAGGCTTGGGCCATAGCTGTGTGACCTGGAGAGGCTGTTGTGGTGACATCTCTCTTTCTCTCTCTTTCTCTCTGTGTTGCAGCCTCCCAAAGTGAAATGCTTGACCAGGATCTGGCACCCCAACATCACAGAGACAGGGGAAATATGTCTAAGGTGAGCCTCTGCTTCCTCTCATGCCATGGACACTGGGTGCGTGCTGGTCTCTCTGCACCACATCCCCTCTCGGAGAAGACCTTGAGGCTTGACCAAGAATAGGAGAGGTCTGGGGTTCTAAAACAGCCGCCTCCAAACCCTGTCTCCCCCGCTGTGCCTGCAGGTGGCACCCTGTCTCCCCCGCTGTGCCTGCAGGTGGCACCCTTCCACTGCATTCTGTGGCCAAGGCCTTGCCAGCCCTTGATGCAGGAGGTGTCTGTGGAAGCCACTGCCCTTCTGCCACCTCCCTTAATGAGGGATCACATTCCCCGCATGTTGCTGATTTTAGCTAAGAAGGTAAAATATGATCAATGAAGCCTAGGAGGAAAATTTGTAGGTGACAGGCTAAGCCGTCCTCAGCACCTGCGTTGGATATGCTCTGTACCAGAATGGACTTGGTCACGGGGTGCAGTGGTGCATGCCTGTATTCCCACCTACTCCAGAGGCTGAGGCAGGAGGATCACAAGTTAGCAAGACCCTGACCCAAAAGAGAAAAGGACTTGGGGTATAACGCAGTGGTAGAGCACCCCTGGGTTCAATGACTAGAATGAACGTGATACACGTAGGAACCCTTCTGGAGTGATACCTTCCCTCCTCCATAAATATGTGGCCCTATGTGTCTCACTATTCCAGTGGCATAATGTCAGGGCTTGTCCCCATTCAAAAGGGTGCTGGTCTCTAAGAGAACTGGAAAATATGTATGGATTAGTGTTTTTTTTTTTCTTCTCCTTTTTTGTTTTTGAAGTAGATTTAGATATGGACTTTATTTTTCTATGTATCATCTCCTTTTCTTAGTAAGGCAGTGATGTTAATTGTTCAGACCAACTGGATTTGAATGGAGACCTACCTCTGGCAGTCGTGCGAGTTGGGCAGACTAAGTACTCTGTGCTCGTGCTCCGCTTTGCTAGGAAAGGAGGCAGGATGTATTTCCTGAGCGTGTTTCCAGGCTGTGTGAGATGCTGGGGTTGCAGGCTGCTCTCAGGCATAGCCTCCCTGTCCTTTTCTTCCATTCCTCTTTCCTCTCAGTAAGCACTTATCACTTTGGAAGAAAACAGAAGTTGTGTGGTTCTGAGCTGCTGAGAAGACTTTCAGACCCTTTTCTAGCTCAAAAGTGCAGTCCGTGCCCACTGGCCCAGTCCATTTTTATGTGCGCTGTTTCCTTTCTTGCCAATCTTATTTTTATAGATAAGCTTATATTTTATGTCCAGGCATGACTTTTAAAGGCATTTTCCCTTTGAAGAATGTTTCCTTTAAGCATTGAAACCTTAGAACCCTGAGGTCCCTAGTTGCAGGTGTGAGCCCCTCTCAGCTTCCTCTGCTTCTATTAGAATTGGGCCAGTTTAGGAAATCCATGTTCCATTTGTGGTGTCTTCTGGGAAACCAGATTATTAGCAAACTATGGCAGCAGCTAGCAGGTGACAGCCTGAGACAAAAGCCAGGAACCTTAATGGAACATTGTCCAGTTGAACCATGTTAAAATTAAAAATACATAAGCACAATATTGAAAGAGAAAAGTTTTGTATGTAAATCACTTACCACTCATGCAAAAGATGGGCACTGCTCCTGGAAAAATGAGCAGCATCACACATGGTGATTCACAGGAGAAGCAGATGCTCAGCCTTGGTGACCAGGAAAAGGCGTGGAAACCCCACGAGGTGCAGCAGGTTGCTGTCAGATGGAGCCACTGAAGCAGTGCTGGGGGCGGGTGGGCCTGAGCAGGCTGTTAAGTGGGAGGGTGCATGTTTGTACAGCTCTGATGTGTCCTTCAGCAACATAGTCTCCCTATCAGCTGCTCTTTCAGGGCTTAACCTAAGGAAACAGTGTCACACTATGTACAAAGGCCAACTCATTGTTAGTGAAAAGTAGCCAGCATCTTCATAGCAGTAGGGGCTAAATGTGCAGCTCCTGGATAAAGTTAAGAAAAGCCAGTCATGCCTCTAGTGCAGAGTTCACTGCGCATCCTCTAGCTGCGTGCTTCCCACCATCTGAGTGGAGCCTGGACCCACAGGGACATGTGCCAACTAGTGTGCAGGAGCACTTCCCTCTTTACAGGGTTGCTCTGGCCTGCCCTGTCGTACTTATACGCCCCACTCAAGGGGCCCCTGGTCCTGCAGAGCCCTCACTCTGCTCCTGGCAAAGGGTCAGAAGCTCCTTATCAAGGGATTGGAAGGCGCAAAGTCAGGAGCTAAGTGTTCACATCAGCCTTTTTCTTCTGGAGTCTAACCTTTCATTATAGTCCCTAGGTGTCCTCTGACCCTTTGCTTAGTAACTTGATGACTGTGTGTCTTGCATCTGAGCGCCTGTTGGACTACCCTCTGCTGAGGCCAAGGCTAGAACTCCCTCAGTGACTGGAGCACCACACCCCTGAGAGCCTCACTGCTGCCTAGAGGCTAAAACCCATGGCCACCAGACACTGGGCCTAGCCTCCCCGGTGACACTTGCTCCCCGGTGACACTTGCTCCCCAGTTACCTGCTTCCATGTATGAAGTTCTCCTGCTCTGGTGAAACTAGGAGGACACCGACAGGCACCTAATTAATCTGAGCTCCCTCTTTTTCCCCAGCCTCCCCTCCCTACTGTTGATTATCCCTAAGCAAGTAGAGACAAGTGGCATTAAAAGAGGATGAGCTGGGAGCTGGGATTGTAGCTCAGCAGTAGAGCGCTTGCCTCGCATGCGTGAGGCCCTGGGTTCGATCCTTAGCACCACATACAAAGCAATAAAATAAAGACATCGTGTCCATCTACAACTAAAAAAAAAAAAAAAATTTAAAAAAAACAAAAAAAAAAAAAAAGAGGATGAGCTGGATCAGAACCCCCTAACTCAATAACAGACTTGGGCTGGACCATAAAAGCCACTAGGATTTGACAGATGGTTCCCAAAAAGCCATTCAAAAGTTGTAGAAGTTTCTAATTCATCTAACATCAGATTCACTGAAATCTCTGAGAAGCAGAAAGATACCCATTCAGTTAGTAGAGTTCATGATTCGAGTGTTCTTTTTAAGGTTCAAAGTAAATTTTCATGGTTTATTTAAGTTTGGATATATTTTTTCTCACTGATATTCATAGACAATTAAGATTTTAGCTTTGATTCAAATTCTAAATATATTTTTTCTCCTAATCTGAATAGACTTATGTGGATTTCAGCATATTCTAAAAAAAAAAAAGTTGTCTTGGCTGGGCACAGTGGTGCATGCCTGTAATCCCAGCACTTAGGGAGGCTGAGACAGGAGAATCGCGAATTCACCAGCCTCAGCAATGGTGAGGCGCTAAGCAACTCAGTGAGACCCTGTCTCTGAATAAAACACAAAATAGGGCTGGCTATGTGGCTCAGGGGTAGAGCAGCCCTGAGTTCAATCCCTAGTACCAAAAAAAAAAAAAAGTTGTCTTGCTGGGCATAGTGGCACACACCTGTAATTCTGCTAAGGCAGGAGGATTGCGAGTTTGGGGCCAACCTCAGCAAGTTGGTGAGGCCTTCATCAACTTAGTGAGACCCTGTCTTAAGATGAAAAATAAAAAGGGCTGGGATGTTGCTCAGTGGTAACATTGTTGCCTCTGGGTTTAATCCCCAATACTGCCCCCCCCCCCATTGTTTCAGGTTATGATTATGGCCTGTTTATAAAAGCCTGATATTGACGGTTAACCTGGTGACTTCTGTGTACAGATCAAAGTCATAGCATAATATAATAATTTAACAAATGCAAAAATAACTTTATCTCCAGCAGAAGCTTGACAGTAACTCAGTTTTTCAAAGTATGGAATGATAATATGTGAGAGAATACAGTGTTCACTCACAGCTGATGGAACAGGAATGAAAATGATTCTCAAGCATCAGTTTAAGAAACAGGACCCCACCACAGCTCTAAAACCTGGTGTGCTACCTCTTCAACTTAGTAAGATGTAGCTCAGTAGTAGTGTCCTTGAGTTCTGTCCCCATTACCCCCCGCCAGACACACATAATAACAAAATGTCTGTGTGATGAGCTCCCATCGGGGTGAGCCCAATCAGCAGTGGCTCAGAACTCATGTTCTGGGTTTGAATGACATACCACTTGCCAAGCATGCCCCTTGGGCATGTTTTCCCTGTAAGACAAAGAAATGTTGGCACTGTGTTCAGGGTTGGAGGCATGAAGTGAGTTTAATGACACAGCACTTACGATCATGCCTAATACAGAAAGGTAAGCCTTGGGCTTCAGTTCCTGCTGTTTTCGTTTTTGTTGCTATCATTTTTGAATGTTAAATTGACCGGTATTTCTTGTATGTTGTTTTAAGTATGCTCAAAACATGAATGGCTAGGATTAAAGATCTCTGTGTACAGTAAATCAAATAACACAGGGCATTATACTTGAATATGCATATAACCTTGGAGGTAGAGGAGGCAGCCCTCAGTAGGACAGGAAACAGCAAGCCTCAGAGCAAAGACAGGTTTCACAAGAGGCAGATTTCTCCTTTATCCTAAAACAAAACAATGTGCTGAGGACTCCAGCCTCATTCCAGCTGTGCCTGTGGCTCAGGTAACTGTAGGTGGCTCCTTTCTAGCTGCTGTGCATTTCTGTGTCTGTTTCAGTTTACTGAGAGAACATTCGATTGATGGTACTGGCTGGGCTCCCACAAGAACCTTAAAGGTAAGAGTCAGCACCTTTGGGATACAAGTCCCCCCCACAGTCCTTGCCTGGCAACCCACACAGGTGGCCCACCTGCTTCCTCCTCTCCCCACTGCCCACTGCCTGGCCTGCTTGGTGAAGCATTGGCTCAGTCTATTCTGGTTGGGTCAGTCTCATTGGCCAGTGCCAGGGTGCTGTTCAGGAACCAGAGACAGGAGCACACAGTGCAGGTTTCAGAGCCACACCATCAGACATTGTAGGAATCCTCTGGCCATTGCCCGAGATAGCTGCAATCTGCCGTGTGTAGACCACTCCTGTGGCCAAAAGGACTGTCAGATGGTGGGTTTCTATCACCAGATTGACACTTTGGGAGAAGAATGCAGGGAAGGGGTTTTGACCTCAATCCAGTGTCAGGGAATATTGCAGACTTCCTGCACTTGTGACCCAATTCCTCCCAAACTGGCCTCTCCAGCCTTTCCCCATGTCCTTGGCATGTTCTGTCCTCAGGACCTAGTGTCTGCCAGATTGTCCCTCTACCTGAAAGCTGCTCCCCTCCTCCAGCCTTCCACCTAGCAGATTCCTCCTCTTTCCACAGGCCCCCACTCAGATGGCTGCCACTTCCACTGTGGGGCCTCTTCCCCAGGATTGGTGCTCTGGGTATTAGCCTGCTGGCCAGCCCTTCTATCCGACATGACACCCCACTACCAAGAGAATTAGAGCTTATTCTTGCACCCAGCTCCAGCCCGAGGCCCAGCTCACACCAAGAGGTCAGGGATTGGGCAAGTGAGTGGTGGATAAGAGAAAGCAGAGAAGCCAAATAAAAATTACCAAATAGCAGAGAATATGGGATGATCATGAGATCCAGCTTTAAAAAGATGAAAGACTCTAGCTGATAAAGAGGCAGGTGGAGAAAGAATTTGGGGTTGAGTTACAGATCTTGAGTCAGTACAGATGGAACAATGCCAGTTTTCAGTTTTATTTTTATAAAAATCTCTAGTGTTTGAACTGTGAGTCTTCCTTGATTCTTGAAGTTAAGTAGAGCAATTAAGTATTGTAACTCAGTAGAACATGGGTATTTAGTTTAGCCATGACCACCCAGTGCAATTGATGTTAAAAACAATAGATATTGGAGCCAGGCGCGGTGGCGCACACCTGTAATCCCAGCACTTTGGGAGGCTGAAACAGGAGAATCGCAAGTTCAAAGCCAGCCTCAGCAACGGCGAGACACTAAGCAACTCAGTGAGACCCTGTCTCTACATAAAACACAAAATAGGGCTGGGGGTGTGGCTCAGTGGTCGAGTGCCCCTGAGTTCAATCCCCAGTACCAAAAAGAAACAAAAAACATAATATTTTAGGGTACTTTTCAGAAGTCAGAAGCCTATTTGGTCATGGCCGATGGGAGTGGTTGGTTGGTGGCGGAAGCAAGCATGGCCTTTGGACTCCTGCCCTGGGTCTGAGGGAGAGCAGTTGATGTTCCCTTTGACCTTACATTCACTCCTATGGCTGCTTGGACACTAAATTTCCCAGCCTATACTTGAAAAAAGGGTTGTTTTTTATTTTGTCTTGAGGAAGAAAACAAGTGCTTAAGATAGATTTTGGTATGGCACAAAGCATATTTTTGGTTGTGTGTTTGAAGACCTTCAGTGAGCAGGAGCCTAAAATGTGTTTTCTGTTTTCTTTTTTATTTCAGGATGTTGTTTGGGGATTAAATTCTTTATTTACTGTAAGTATATTGATCAGACTCCCAAGTTGTCTCACTTTCCCTGGCTGCTAGTTTGAAACATCACCTTAATGCTAACACAGGGGATTAGAAGCAAGCCATGCACATAGTCACCCTTTTTTTTTTTTTGGTACTAGGGATTGAACTCAGGGGCACTCGACCACTGAGCCACATCCCCAGCCCTATTTTGTGTTTTATGTAGAGACAGAGTCTCACTGAGTTGCTTAGAGCCTCACCGTTGCTGAGGCTGGCTTTGAACTCGTGATTCTCCTGTCTCAGACTCCCTAAGTGCTGGGATTATAGGCGTGTGCCATCACGCCCAGCTTACCCTTATTTCCTATTGCTGTTTTATGATCAAAGATACAACTGTGGCATGGGAACCTCGGGGGCTTTGGAGTGAAATACAAGGAGACTGTCAGGGTGAGCCCTGCTGGGCAGGTTGCCTCCACCTTCTGGGAAACAAGCCTGGTTCCATTTGCCTGGGCTCCTTCAGCAGATAGCTGTTCCTCTGGGTTTCTGTGCCCAGTCTCTGCCTGTGCCTGCAGTCTCACCAGGCAGCCCACTTGGTGGCCCTCTTCTCTCCCAGAGGTCCTGATGTGCTTGGATGATCTAGAACCCAGGACATTACACCTGTTTTCTGTTGTCTCTGAGCCTCTGAAGTTTGCTGTTCTTGGACAGCAGTGCCCCTCAGGCTGATGGGAATCTCGGGCATGCAGGCAGGAGATGGAATGACACAACCAAGAGCTCTTACTTGGTTTTTTGAATACATTTATTCCTTTGAATCTTTACTTTCTGATTCATACAAGAGCTTTTAAAAGCATCAGGAGTATGTCTCTGAATAAAAAATACAAAAATTCTACTTTTGGAAAAGTCCCAGGACCCTCCATGAACATGCACCCACCTTGGACAGTCTGCCAGGGCATCCTCCTGGCCCTTGTTGTATGGAGCACTGGACACACCTGCACTGCTCAGACATGCTGGGGCCAGGTCTGCTTCTCTTCCCATCATCTGGGCACAGTATTTTTTTATTCTTATCTTCAGCAAAATAAAAAACAGCAGAGCTTCAAACTGAACTGAGTGTCCCTGCCTACCTTTGCCTTCTTGTCTGTGCTCCTGGGTGAAACCTGTCCCACAGTTAAAGTAGCCAGCACTCGCAGTGATTTTAGGAGCTCCTTACTGCCTGGAAGGCAGCATTTGTGGTGCGGCCTGTACTTGGCCCTCGGGACAGGTTGGCTGTGCTCAGTTGCTCTGTCGCAGGCGTCAGCTTCTTCATGAAGCAAATGAATTTCCACTTGTGAAGCTGAAAAGGCAGAGCATGATCATAAATCTGCCCAGCAATGGGACTGGTCCTGCTGAGCCTTTGCGTCTCCAGTTTGACCGAGAGCCACTGAGGGCAGGAACTAACTCGGGCCTCTCTGGGCCCTCTCACTGTCATTCTGCTCCACCACCAAGATGATCTTATTAACCATCCTGTCTGCCCTGGGTTCCTTAACCACAAACAAGTTTTGACTGGTGACTTGGTACTGGGGACTTGATGGGAGGAAATATATATTGTCTCCTTAGACATTTTATTTAGAGAAATCTGGTGCTGGCTGCCCATCTCCAAGCGCTCCAAAACTTCCAGATCTGAAGAGCCAGTGAGAAGTGTGAGTTAAGTCTGTATTGGTTATTCCATCCAACATTTTCATTCTAGGTGAGGCATATGGTAAATGAGTATATACACTAGGTATTGCATATAATATGTATTTACATATCTTGCCGATTTGTAGAACTTGGAGTCTAATTTTCCAATTCTTAGTTTTTCTTTGCTATATTTGTAGCATGTTAACTGTCATTTCCATATATATCTCCAAATCAGGAATGCAATCCTCAAATTTAACATAATTCCTGAAGAGGAATATGGTTGTCCTTGCAGTGATTCATCATAGGGCACACCTTACAAGTCTTACTGGTCTGAGTGTCAAGGAGAGTGGGGAGTTCAGATGTAACCTCTGCTGTGAACTGTGCTTCTGGCTCAGGGGCACTCGACCACTGAGCCACATCCCCCGCCCTATTTTGTGTTTTATGTAGAGACAGGGTCTCACTGAGTTGCTTAGTGCCTCGCCATTGCTGAGACTGGCTTTGAACTCGCAATTCTCCTGTCTCAGCCTCCCTAAGTGCTGGGATTATAGTCTTGCGCCACCATGCCTGGCTTAGGCCATTGCTTTTAAAGGTATCAAGAGTTTGCTTCCACTGGGCACAGTGGCGGACATCTGTAATCCCAGTGGCTCAGGAGGTCGAGACAGGAGAATCGCGAGTTCAAAGCCAGCCTCAGCAACAGCAAGGCACTAAGCAACTCAGTGAGACCCTGTCTCTAAATAAAATATAAAATAGGACTGGGGATGTGGCTCAGTGGCCAAGTGCCCCTGAGTTCAATCCCTGGTATCAAGAAAAAAGAAAGGAGTCTGCTTCCCTGAGACTGGGATGTCAGCCCAGTGCACTGCTGTGTATCTGCCTGGGCTCCAGGATGTTGTCCCCACTTGACTGTGAGTGGGTGTCTATGAAGGTAAGTCAAAAGAGAAATCCAAAAGGGTTGGAAGAGAAACTCTAGGTGCCTGGAGGCAAAGGTATCAATCATTAAATAAAAAGAAAATGTTTATAAAAAAGAATGGAGTTTTTGCCTGGCATGGTGGCGCATGCCTATAATCCCAGCTGCTCAAGAGGCTGAGATAGGAGGATCGTAAGTTCAAAGCCAGCCTCAGCAATGTTGAGGTGCTAAACAACTCAATGAGACCTTGTCTCTAAATAAAATAGAAAGTAGGGGGGCTGGGTTTATGGCTCAGTGGTAGAGCACTTGCATGCGTGAGGCACTGGGTTCGATCCTCAGCACCACATAAAAATAAAGATATTGTGTCCATCTACACCTAAAAAAAATATTTAAAAAAAAAAAAAAAGAAAGAAAGAAAGTAGGGCTGGGGATGTGGCTCAATGGCCAAGTGCCCCTAAGTTCAATCCCTGGTGTGTGCCTCCCCCCCCAACCAAAAAAAGGGGGGGGTGGTATTTAGAAATGCTCAGAGTAGGAGTGGTTATCATTCTCCATTTATCAAAAATAGCATATGAAATTAATGTGATTGCTGTTTTCTCCATTTCCACTGATGTTTAGACAGTTGTGTATAAACATAACCCTTGAGTTCTTGCAGTCAACTATCAGCCACCGTTTTGCACAGAGAACCAGCAGGCCCAGCACTCGACACCACAAGAACTTGAAGACTCAGAGCACCTCTCCACTCAGCCTGCGAGGGGCAGATTAGTTTTGTTTTGTTTTTATAATATATTTTTTTAGACCTTTATTTTATGTATTTATATGTGGTGCTGGAGGATCAAACCCAGTGCCTCACACATGCTAGGCGAGCACTCTGCCACTGAGCCCCAGCCCCAGCCCCCTGATTAGGTTTTGTTGCTGCTTTGTAGGGTGAAGACTGGAAGCAGACAAGCAGATTCTTCAGTGTTCACCTTGAGTTTCTCTTTTTTTAAGGACCTTTTGAATTTTGATGATCCACTGAATATTGAAGCTGCAGAACATCATTTGCGGGACAAGGTGAGCCACGTATAGGCTTATTTTAGGTTGATGTATGTAGTAAAAAGATAATTACTACCTTTTTACCCGCTCTCGTCTTTTTTGGAACTGGGGATCGAACAGGGCTTTGCACACGCAACACAAGTGCTTTACCAGTGAGCTACATCCCAGCCCTGATCACCACCATCTCTTTTTTTTTTTTGGTCCTGGGCATTGAACTCAGGGGTACTCAACCACTGAGCCACATCCCCAGCCCTATTTTGTGTTTTATGTAGAGACAGGGTCTCACTGAGTTGGTTAGCACCTCGCCATTGCTGAGGCTGGCTTTGAACTCGCGATTCTCCTGTCTCAGCCTCCCTGAGTGCTGGGATTATAGGCTTGAGCCACTGTGCCCGGCTACCACCATCTCTTGATGGCACAAGTGAGGAATCGAGAGTGGTAGAATGCACGGCTGGGATTTAAAGCAGTTTATATATAGTGTGTTACAGTAGACCCACGTGATCTTGGAAGAGTGCTTGCCTACACAGAGAAGTGGTTTTTGTTAGGTGGGATTTTCTAGTAAAATTGTTAGTAACTTGAAACAGGTGGTGACTCCTTGTTAACAGCAGAGGCCCGCAGGCGACCGGGAGCTCACAGCCAGCCCCACCGCACACAGCCTTTGCTGAGCTTGTTCATGCATATACACTGGGCCTGACCTTTTCCCAGAATCGCAGGTCCTATTTCTTACTCTTAATCTTCCATTCCTTTTTGTCATTAATTAACTTTTTCCCTCCCAATCAGTGCATAAGCTGGCGCGCATTCATTTCAGAATCTGTCTTATGTTCTATGAAGTGACTCTACCATACTTTTTAAAAAGCATTCACTGACGTTCCCCATGGGGGTTTTTTCCAACTAGGAACAGTAATTCAATAAATACGTTTGCACATACAACCTGAAATACTGGTGGTTTTATTTCTACAGAAGGAGTCCTAGAACTGGGTCACTGGGGCAGGGATGATATGCTTCCTTAATCTGAGCAGCTTTCACCTGGTTGTTTTCTGTGGCTGTGACTGCCTGGCCTGCTGGCGGTGCAGATGGGAGCCTGTGTCCCTTGAAGAAGACTTTATCTTAAAACAAAATAACCATGGCGAGGGGAAAAGTATAATGGAACTGAGCTAGTAGAGTTGCTGTCCCTGCATGTGGCCCACACTTGAGCAGCAGGCAGTGGGAGTGGGGTCTGTTCGCACCGTGGATGAGGAAGCGTTAAACCCCAGGGGTGGGGAGCATGCGGTCTGGCCAGGGTACTTGAAATGACTTGGCACGTGGGCCTCCTGTGGAGCGTAAGGGCAGCCACAGGGGTCTAGAGGCATCTGAGGCTTTCCTACCATGCTGGCCACGCAAGTCCTATGGCCCATTGCTGTCACCCAAGATGCCTAGGCACCCAGGTGGCCTCTGCTTCTACATGTATGAGGCTGGCACTTCATAGCATGCCCATCTTGCCAGTGCAGCCACTGCGCGGCTGGGGCTAGGCTGCCTGTGGGCCATGAAAGGGCAGCATGTGTTAAGTGGCAGCAGGTTCAGGAGTCACTGTTCTGGAAAGCAGATCTAGAAACAAGGGTCCCAAGAGCAGCAGCTGGAGCTTGTGTTTGTGGTCAAGGGAGTCCTGGCTTTTGGGCCGAGTGTGACCATGCTTTGCAGATGAGCTGCTCTCAGGATTCCCACCCCCACCTGTCTTTGGCCACCCCAGCACACCAGGCGGTGTCTCAAGGCCAGGCTTCTCATAGGGGCTTTCCCTTTGGGCCGTCTGACTTGTCCCTGAAGTGTTGCTTCCCTTGTTCACACACACACTCTTCTCTCCACAGGAAGACTTCCGAAATAAAGTGGACGACTACATCAAACGTTATGCCAGATGATAAGAGGAGGAGATTGCAGGCCCATGGACTGTGTGTCACAGTTTGTCTCTAATGTGAAGCAGCACGAGGTAGCCCTCCTCCCTGTCCTCACGCTCCCTCAGTCCTACGGGATTGTCCCAGTCCTGTGACCTTGTCCTGAAGAAGACCATCCTCCTGACCGCCCACCGTAGGTGGGGAATGCAGCATAAATACAGCAGGAAACGTGTTTGGGCCTCTAAAGAGTCGTCTGCTTCCCTTAACATGTTCACTTTTCTGAAACTGTGCTGTCTAGGCTGTCGGTGAAACTCCTGGGAAGTTGTAATGGGCTCAGCACTGAGGCTAGCGCTTGCTTCCCCTTCCCCAGCAAATGGGTGTCCAGTGTCACTTGCAGATTGGCAGTAAGAAACCACTGCACACTGTGGTTGGATGCACATTCTCTTAGCTTTTCCCGCAAATGCTGGCCCTGCCCAGATGTGAAGCTTCCCAAAGCGCAGTCATTCACTGTAGATCTTATTGAAATGCGTATTTTATTTAATGTAAGTATATTTTGGAACAGATTTGTAATTTGTACGATTTAATGCTTTAATTATTTTTTTCTATTCTCATTTAGTTTGTATTTTCATTGTATAGAGCAGACAGATGTTGGGTCAAGCAACTATTGAAGAGAAATACAAAGTAACAATGAAAGACACATCACTCATTTTGTCCATATGAGCTAGAATCTGGCTCCTAAACACCAGCTCTTGCTTTCAGGTCCAGTTGTGGCAAGGACATTTCAGAGCCCTTTGAAGCCACAGCTGGATGATAAAAATAAAAACAAAAAGGCAGGGAGCCCGTTTTCACACACTGCCTGGAGGAAGCAGGCTGGACTTGGACCAGCAGGGCGTGGGTGGTTCTGCAATGGTCACCTGAGTGTGAGCCAGGCCTTGCTTGTCAGAGCCAGGTTCTCAGTGTCCCGAGACAGGACAGATACTCGGGAATCAGCCCAAGCAGTGTCTGGACCTCTGGGACTGTCCTGTGGCCATCATCTGAGTTGCTGTGGTTCTGGGGCCTGTCTGGGGTGAGCCTCCTAGGCCTTGGAGGACCATGGATCAGCAGCAGTATGTGCTGCACTGGGTCAGGTTAACGCGCTCCAGAGGAGGAGCCCTGAAGAGAGGCAAGTAGCTTCACTCCAGCGTTCAGACATCTGAACCAGCGGAATCAAATGCAAAATAAACACTTGTCTGCTTTCATTTGCTGCCTGCCTAACACTCAGGTTTAAATGCTAGCCTCCTTTGGAGTTGCCCCTGTCTGCCATCTATGGAGTTTACTTTACTTTTCTTAATTATAGAATCTCTGGTCAGCATCAGGATTTTGCCCTTAGACTTGAGGGTGGACCCTGGCTAACAGGCCACACATCTGGGAGCAGAGCAGGAAGGGTGAGCATTATGGGTAGGGATGCTCTCATGAGAGTGCTTCTGTGGGGGAACTGGTGCCAGTGCTAGTTGTTCTTGGAGACATGCCAGTGTAGGAAGGGACCACACTGAAGGCCATGCTGGCCATTAGTTCCAACTTCACGGTATTTACACAATAGGTAAACACTTTGCTTACTGTTAGACTTTAGGTAATTCTTTAAAACTGACATTTCAGAAAGCTGAGTCATCTCGTTCTGTCCAGTAGAAATCCTCTAGAGATATTTTGCCTTCCTCTACCTCCAAAGAATACACCCAGATTCAGCTCAGGGCATTGAGCAGCTGGTACTGTGCCAGGTGCTTGGCCAACAAGGTCCCAGGGACCTGCTGGTGACCCTGACCCTGACTTTCAGACCTTTTGGCATCTTGAAGTTTCCTCCCCACTCTTAGGCCAAAGCCACATTTCTGGCTGTGGTCCATGTGCCCCCAATCAACTAGTCATAGTCAATTTCTGATCTGCCATGGATGGGGAAA
>PVHX01011183.1:0-65660 GCA_004024805.1 Geosciurus inauris
AAGGTTAAATCTATGTGAATAATTTAGATTTTTTTAACTATCCTTTTCTTAGAAAAATATTAAATAGCAAATAAAAGAAACAAAATGACAAATGTAGAAATGGATGAAAGAAGAGAATAAGGGGATTCCAGAGAAGAAAGGGAACATGTTTTTCAACTTCATTGGTACTTTTCTCTTGTGTTTTTGAATTAGGAGTCAGACGTATACACTTTGCATAGGGCCCTCAATTTATGTCCTGGCATAAGAAACCATAGATTCTAGCTCTTACTCTTATAAAACTTCTCCTTAGTTAAAGTATGTTATGTGGCAAAATAGTAAAATTATTATGTATTATAGTAAAAACAAATACAAAATTTTTCCCAATTTGATTATTATTTAAAAATTAAGCAAGTTTCTTATTTTATTCCTGATTGTGTGTGAATTAATAAAGGCATTATTACATATACAAATGTATGGTTGAAGTAACATGATTTACATTTACATCTCTAGTGAACACTGAAAGTTGGTGATGGGAAAATAGAAGATAAATATGGAATAAAGCCATAAGTATGCTATGCAAATTATGAATAGTAAATTGGACACATTGATTAGATTCTTAGAAGGTGTAATAGATTGAAAAAAGAAGTCTGTCAACTAAGTTTTTGACAGGTGTCAAGTACACAGAACTATTTTTTAAAATGAGATTAAGTAATTGGCAGAGTATGCTATGTGCACTTTTTATATTAAGCATAATACAGTTTACTTTTATTGATATGAAGACTACTTCAGCAAAAGATAGTTTTTGAAAAATAAGTGACAATATTTCATTTATCTGGTTGTGGTTCAAATGTAGTCTTATATTCCAAGTTTATTACAATGTAACCTACATTTTGTAAGAACATAATAGCATTATATTATTTTATATTATGGGGCTCACTCAGTCCTTGATTGCTGAGCATGTAATAGCATGATTCTCCTGCATCATATGGTAGGCATTTAAAAAAATCAACAGTTTTGCATTTATATCTTAAATGTTAATATGAAAGAAAGATTGCTATGTACAGTCTCAGAAGAGTCGTGAATTCAAGACATCACCCACAATATTACTATTTTGGTGACTTCAGGGAAGAAATTAGAATCTCTTAACCTCAGGTTTTTGATCTGTAAATGGGGATAATAATACTTATTGTGTCATATATAGATGGTAGCCAACTGTATACAGATAGTAAATATGAAACCATTATGTGTACATTAATGGCTCAATCAAATGAGTTTCATTTAAATTAATGAAAAGGCTTCCACTTTGGGACCAATTTGTACATACCCATAAAATAACATTAATAACTCGCTGTATTTCTTTGGCAATTTCTTATCATTTGATATTAAATAGATTTTCTTTTTGCAAATGACATATGAGTTACAGAATGGTTACGTATATCAGGTCTTTGAGTAAACTCAGACGCAGGGAGTAAAAGCAATTACCCAATATCATAGAAACATGGAGCTTTGAAACTGAAAAAAATAGTAGTATTTATTTTCTCATTTTGCATATAAAAAAACAAACCCAGAGGAAATTAGTGAGTGCTCCAAGGCATATTAGGAAAGCATATATTACCACATATTTTCACCTTATAGTTTCTTTTCTTTCTTATTCATCCAGTCCTCATAGTGACAATAATTTGATTTCCTTTCAGTTGAAACATGTTATCAATAACAATAAATAAAGTTAGGATATATGCATTCATTCATTGGCAAAAATGTAAATAAATAAAATTAGTTATTATTTGTGTAAATCAGCTTTTTATCACTATACTCAAAATGCCTGACAAGAACAACTTAGAGGAAGAAATGTTTATGTTGGCTCTTGTTTCAGAGGTTTAGTCCACAATGGACTGACTCCATTGCTCAAGGCCCAAGGTAACACAGAACATCATGGAGAAGTACATAGTGAAGGAATGTTGCTCCATTCATGGTAGTCTGGATGCAAAGGAAGAGGAAGGGCTCCAGGTAAGATTCACCCTTCTAGGTCACAACCCACCTGCCTATAGTCACCATTCAGTTAATCTATTTAAACTAGAATGGACCAATTAGATTGCAACTTTTATAATCTAATCTATTCACCTCTCTATATTTCTGAAGGGGCTCTGGGTGTGATCACTTCATTATCCAAACCATAACATTATTTATAAGAAATACCACAAAGAAAATTAGACACTTGTTGAGATATATAATAGAGATAAGTGAATATAACTAATAACTTAAAATGATTGGTTAAAGAACATTGCTTTGATGACAAAAGCATTTTAATTGAGTTCTTTTGGTTGAAATGATTAACTATAGAAATTGATTTAAGACAGAAAGCAACTGCAAAGATAAGAAGCTTTAATTATATTTAAAATGCAGTGGAAATCTATTAGAGGGTTTTAAATAGGAAAACATCATGTTGTATGTTATAAATCTTTGAAGGATTATTTTGGCAACAGTGTGGGCAATGATTGGAAGAGGTAAGAATGGAAACAGATGAAACAGTAAGGTATTAGGGTTGTCCAAATGAAAGTTGATGGTGACTTCGATGCAGGACTGCTGAATATGGTAGTTGAAACAGTTGGTGTATGAAACACTTGTAGGTGGGGTCTTTTTCAGGGACTGCAAAGTAAACCCTTCCCTTTAGAATTGTACATTGAAAAACTATGCAAGTCTACACAATGATTCTGCTTAGAATGAGGGTTATGGTAGATGACCAAAATTGGCAGAATCAATGTAGAATTTAGAGTGGAATAAATTATGCTTTATAATTGTATGGACACAGATGGAGACAAACAGGAGAATTAATTTTTTTTCTGGTATTTGGTAGATATTGGTGTTGATGCTTCATTCTTGAAGGCTTCTATAATTTTCTTTTTATACTCTTTATTATCAAAAATTATTGAATAAATTTTTAAATTCATTTGTTAAATTAATTTTTAAAAATTTTGGAAGGCATGGACTAATTTTTGCCATGTGAGTACGATGTGAGTTTGATTTGCCAACATGACAAAAATCTATAAAAGATTAGCTTAACAAATTGGAAACAATATGATCTTTCAAAAACTCAAGCTATACACAGTAAGTGGTCAATAGCAATTTATTGATGGTGATGATGTTGTCTGCCCTTTGAGGAGCTGTTAATAATACAATGCAAACCATGTGCTGTTAATATCACTTGAATGGGTTATTTAATAATATGATTAGACTAATTTACTGCAAGATTGAAATTCATATCTGGTATTAATGTGGACACTAGAGTAGGCTTTGAGTCACAATTATGCACAGAGCCTTTGCCAGAAGATATGCTTCTGTATATTCATACTAGTTGGCATTGAAATATTGGTTCAACCTGCTACTAAATTCAGAATGTCAAGATTTAGGCCTTTGCTACAATGAACTTTTACTTTTCCTTCTTCCCCACACAATACAACATTTTAATTTTTATAAGATTTTACATATTAACTAGGTCTTAATAAGCTGATACCAAGAAAGAAAAGAAAAGAAAAGAAGAAAGAAAGAAAGAAAAAAGAAAGAAAGACAATTTTATTATAAGAAGGAGACCTTTAAAGGATCTCCTTGAGAGGATTGGCAATTCATTCAACGTTTCAATGCTGTCACTTTGTAATCTGTTGATTGGTGTTCATAATTCTTCACAGAGATATTGTAAAGATTAATGAAATAGAGTTTGTAAAGTATTCTATCTCTGCAAATGCAAGTTCTGTGAGCTGAACGTTTAGAAGGCTCATTATACACAGATGATACTGTGCCAGAACTCTTAAACTGTTAGTAAAATCTCTTAAGTGTTGTACTTTATCATTGCTGTCTTGATAATGGAGGGCTATGCCTATCATATCTGTTTCTGTCTCTTTAGGACTGTTTAAGCATAGTACTATTGATACTTGACATCTATCAGAGTTACAGTGATTCTTTTACATGTGGAGTGTATGGGACTTGTACTAGATCTATCTTACAATGTTATCTAATAATGTCAAGCTTTATGACAACCCAGAGTTTCGCAAAGAGCAGAGTTCTTCAAAGCATAGCCTACATGTAAGGCTTATATTATGATATAGTGCATATCATTTCTCTTCCATAAGAACACCAAAGTACAAGAAACTCTTCTAAAATATCTAAAAGGTAGTAACTCATATCAATGCAATTTTCTACATTTCACCATGAAATAACATTAATTCCAGAACGTAACTTTTAGAAAAGTCTTTAATTTTTAGAAGAAAGCAAATTGGACTTCCTTTTGAATTTGATGTCACCTCATTCAACCTTGGGTGAAAACAGAAGTGAGAAACATTGGAGAGGTAAGGGAATTCTTGAGTAACAAAACATCATTATCATGATTGGTAAGGGTTGGATCCTCACCCACAAATATTCATAGGTTTCTTGGGACCATTATGCTCAGGAAGGGAGTATCACTGAGAAGATATCAAAACACAAAACAGTTATTGGTCATTTATATGTCTACGTTGCTTTTGAGGGGAAAACTTAAGGTAATCTGGTAAACCTGATTTTGTTGTAATTTTTTTCCTGCTATAATTGGAGAAACAGCATTATACTGTATGTTCTGAGGAAAAATAATTTAGATTTTTGTATAAAATTCATATAAATATTTATTTGGCTTAATAAAGAAAGGTCAGATGGTTTATAATAAAGAATCTATGTTGCATAATTTTGTGACCGGTTATACACTGGTTATTTTGTAACGCGAGGAATTCTGATTTAAATATAGCAAAACAAGTACATTGAACTAAAGAAGAAAAGATAGTGAAGACAAACATGGGAAATAAGATCAGGGACACGGAAAAATATGAATAAAATATGTGAATGACCTTGGCATCATATAATTTTATTATATGCTAAAATATTTAATGCCCTTATTTTACTCGTGTTTATTTTTAAATGCAATATTTAAAAAATAAGCATTGTCATTTTAATCAGAAAGTGATCATATTGCTCATAGATATTGTAAGCCACTTGTTAACTTGGTGATAATCATCTAAGTAATCAATAAATAGAGACTGTCTTTATAATATATTAACTAGATATTAGATGCATGTTAATATGTGTTAGTACATGGCTATAATCCTTCCTGAAGGCTAAACATTATATAGACATGTATTTTTAGTGTAAATGTAGAGAAATGCATTCTGAAGAAAATATTTTTATAAATACTTCCATATTTAAAATTACAAAAACTATCAACTACCATTAACAAAAAAATTTACATAACCTGCAATCCTTAGATTGTTTAAATTGAAATAACTCAGTATAAATAAATCAAATACATCCTCATACAAGCAATTTGGATATAATGCTATTTAAAGTGTCTCTTTTGCTAAAATTTTCCACTGGAATGTACTGTTTTTACTACATATTTCAAATGTGGCTTATTATAAGTGCATGGTTCATAATTGACAAATTTCCTATAAATCATAAAGTGCATTTATCATGATAATGATTTTTGACGACATCCTTTATATTCCATACTCCTTAATGGTACTTTCCAGAAATTTTCTACTTGGGCAAGTGTAGAATGATCCAAAGATTAAAGATTTTTCCTGTTTATCCAGGAAAAATTACTGAGAGCTTTTTTTAAAGTATGACAATTCATACCAAAAATTTTATGATAAATCAAGAGATCATTTAAAGAAGTAAAAAATAATGTGAAACCTTATAGGCTTGCAAAGATGAAAATAAATTTAAAATGAGTTTAAATATTTGGCATTTTCTAAGTAATGTTGAAAATTCACAACATTTAGCGTTTGACTCTGCTAGGATTCTGCAGTGAAGACAGAAAATGATTGTTTTGAAGACTGTCAGAAAGGGGAAAAGCGCCACCTATTGATCATAATATGCAAATGATGTGTTGGTCTGAACTTTTGGCAATGTAAACTGTTTTAGAGTAAAAGAATTTTCTAGGTTGAAGATTTTACCTACTCAGTATAAAATTCTTTCAGTCATGTTCATTCTTAAGAATGTGATCTTTTCATTTAAGGATCAATTCAACATATCTTGAAATATAATATTGCCTGCCATTTTCACCATGATCAGCAAATCACAGCCCTCTTAACAGTATGTTTGATGGATTGTCTACTGAAATAAAGGAATATAAATAAATTGTTTTTGAATAAAAAAGGATAACTTCATATGTGGAATAAAATGAGTTTTTATAATCCTGGGAAATTAGACATTCAGATATGGTCAAATATGAGTTGTTTGACATGGCATCACACATTTAGCTTAATAAAAGTGCACAATACATTTAATTATAGATATTGGTTGCGTATTTCACTTTAAAACTCTTAGAGCCTATAATGAATAGTTAATTCATTGAGTGGCATTTCAACAAATTGTGTTGAAATTCATGAACCATGTAGGCTGAATGAAAAGAAACTGTATTATTTTAAAATAAGATTTTATGTCTTTGTAGAATTGAGAAAGATTGACCTTCACATATCTCCATTCTTCTATTACATCTTGATATCAATAAAAAACTGCTTTTAATCTACACTAGAGTGTCTTTTATCTTTGCAATGCATGGAAGATTATCAGGTTTACATTCTAAACATATCTACAGGCAGAAACTACCCACAGTCTCTGAAGTTATAGGGAAGCAATTTTGAGTAACATTTTAAAGTAGTTCTTGCTCAGCAAAACGTTAACAGTGTAAAATCACTTAGCCTTCAAAAAAGGAACTATTGTTGCATAGTCAAAGGAATTATATAACTGTAAATACTGTTAATTAAATTAAAATATGCTAAAATTTCCCTTAAACATGATTTCAGATATATAGTGCGAACTTAGAAAGAAGAAATCCACTCTTCAAATTCCCTTATTTTCTAAAGATGATGTTTAAAGATTACAATTTGTCTGTTTTACTAAAGTGTAGTTGTAATGCCTCCATTTTACTAGCTTTGCTGTGAAACTTTACAGGTTATCTTTGTTCTTTTCCAGATCAATAAGGTAATAGTAGATAACTATTAATATATTTTGTTGCATCTGCACAGTGAAAACTTTAAATATTAAAACGAAATATTGCAGCCCATATATCATCTCCTCTTACAAGACAGGAATGACAGTATTAAGATGCACATTCAGGATAGCACTCTTTCTACTTTGAACGCTGTCAAGAACAAAGTGCTTTACAGACTTAAAATAAATCTAGGTACTAATCCATTGAATTTCTGACAACAGGAGCCCAAGGTTTCCATGCACTTAGCTGAGTACTGCATAAGAGCTTGTGCATTATTTATGTCCACTAATGGTGTTGCAATGCGCTTTGTGTGAAGCAGTGACAGTGCAATCTGCTAAGATAGCTGCTGCTGTGGACAAAGCCATACATTTTCTTGAGCTTGAATTTTTGACAGAATACTCTATTAATGCCAATTCTGCTTAAGTAAATGCTGAACAGGGGTCAGTTGTTCCTTTTTTCCCCCTTCTCTTATTATTTAAGAAAACAGCGCCATAAAATTGAAAATGATGTTCTGAGGTTTGCTGAATTTTTCAGTACAATAGTAGCCGATAAAGGTCACTCTACTTTTTTGTCTACTTTTATGATTTCGTGTGATGGTCCACAGACTCAATAGGAAAGCTCTTAGCACTGGCAAAGGGAGGTGCTATTAATTCCAGTTTCAGTGCCATTATACTCTTCAGTGGATCAATAGAATTAAATGAGCTGAGATATTAGGAAAATATTGAAAAAAAGCAGGAGGGTTGTATTGTTTGACCAAGGTTGGGATGAGTTGAAAATAAAGAACCATCCATAGCAGCTATCAATAAATCATGAAAACTATACTCTGAAGCAAATGGAATATAGCATGAAGCCTCAAGCTTTAAATGCCCATACTATCTGTTGTGGTTTTCTTTAATTAAACATTTTATTTGAAATATCCTTTGCAGTTATCTTTTATCAATCACATTTTTAAAAAAAAATGTTTACCCACAGATGGAATATTCTTGAAATAATATGTAATTGAGGGTACTTCTACTCACCAAATTAAAAACATGTTATGTATAAAACCCATCAAAAAGAAGTGGGAATATATTTCACTATTAAAAATGAAGTTCAAATTTTGTTCACTTTTGAGCATCTCTGGATGTGCAATTTTGGGGATGATAGATACATGCTTGATTTTTCTCTTTATTGTGGTAATATTTTGCAGTTTGATTAAACTGTAAGAATTCAATGTTCTAGTCTTCTTAATAGCAAAGATAACTTAAAAGTGTTTTATTTATCTCAGTCAATATAGATGCATATTGATACTAGTGATTTTTTTATTTAACAAATAAAAGTAGGAAAGACTCATCTATCCTCAAAAAAGTGACACTGAAAACACTTAGAAAGCAGTCACAAACATGTTTAATTCTTTGCTATTAAGTCTTAACCAGATATTGCCTTTACAGACTTAACATAAACCTAGGTACTAATTTTAAAATAACTTTGCAGTGAATAAGTTTAGGTTATTACCATATTCTTATTTTTATAGCTAATGTCTAAAAATGTTTACTTGAGAAAAATACTTTAAGTGTGCAGTTAATGTGAAAGACATTGCAAACTGCTCCATGAAAGATATGTTTTCTTGGTCTCGCTAGGACACATGTCCCTTTGCCCATGCGTACATGGGTGGTCTATATCGACATAAAGGAAAGCGTGAGTAAGTGGGTGTGCCATTTCTAAGTCAAGGCATTTACGAATGGGCTGTGCCACATGCATATCTTCTTTCCCTCCTTCTGAATTCCAGCAGAAAAGAGAAATAATAGAGCTACCAGAATGAAAGAACAGGGGCTCTGCAAGGGATCACTAACAACTGGTGGTAGTACACATGCCTTTACTACAGAAGCAAACGTGATCATCAGTTGTGAATGAGTCAATATACAGGTTGCATCCATTTGTTACCACTGCTTAGGTTTTTCCAAATAATAGAAACAACATTAAGTAATGGACCCATAAATTTTGACACATAATGACTGTGAAAGATAAACATGTTTTTAGTTCTCTTTCGACTTTTTGGATTGATATGTGTAACAGCCTATTCTATGGTCTGTTTTTCCTTTCATGAACCTAGAAGATGACATCTCACAAAATGATAAATTATATTTAAGATAACTCCCCATATGAATATAATAACCTTATTCAAGTCATTAATATTGATTGCTAGTAGGATACAACATCATTGGACTATCTTGCAAAAATATATTCTCTTTTTGTTCAACATTTTACTGAAACAAATTATGGTTCTGACCTGTAAAGAGAAAAGAGAAGATTTTTCTGAGAACAATCATTGCATATTGATACAAGATGGCAAATTTAAAAGATCAAATAAAGATTTTCAACTTTTGTTTGATCTGTCTGACTTAATTTAGATGAATTCTAATTTCTAGTGATTTTTGATAAGAATTCTTAAAGTTCACAAAAGAAAAATTGGTTGATGTGAATGATCTCAGAGCTTGACAATAACTTTCACAGATCTATCTTAAATTGAGTGCCAAGTTTTGAAGAAACAAATGGAAACATTAAGAGAACAATCTATTAGGAAGCCTGGAATCCTGGTAATCCTTGTTTAAAATAAGGTTTTTTTCCTTTTTAATTTTAAAAAATGAAAAAAAGCATGAAAAACCCCCATAAATCCCTTTCTTCTCTCAAACCCTGGGGTTTAAACTTCATAGTAACTTTATTTTCTATTTACATCCATGATATCAGTCTATATAGAATTTTATTTAAAATACTGAAGTAATTCTTACAGGATAATTACATAATTTATCCAACATCATAGATTTATGATCTTCTAAATTTCTTATAATAGGTATTTGATACAAATTTGGAAGATAAATGAATGAATGTGTTAAATAATATTCATGTTAACAGATATTCATGGGTACAAGAAGATTTTGTTTCCCTGTAAACTACAATCATGCACTACAATCATGTAGTGATATTTAGGTCAAAGGTGGACCACAGATATGATAGTGGTCTTACAATATTATCGTGGAACAGAAAAATCCCCTAAACTAATGACATCATAACTGCCATACACTGTAGTGCTGTGCATCATCACTCATGTGTTGGCGATGCTGGTATGAACAAACCATATAAAAATATACTAATAAAACTGTACACTATATAATTCTTGATAATGATAATAAACAATTATGTCATGGTGTATATATATTTACCATACTATAATTGCTCTTTTAGGATATGCTCTACTTATTCAAAAAGGTATGCTATGAAGCAGTATGCTGTGTTAAATCAGCCATAGCCTTGTATGAGGCTACTTTGTTTACCTGTCTCAATTGTATCATTTTCCCTGTGCTTCATTTAATCTCATATTATTTTGCTCATCATGACCATACCATGTTCAAAATTTACTGCTCATGTGGCCAGAAAGAGGCCACATTGCATGATTTACCTGAAAACAATATTGAAAGTGATTAAGGATTCTGAAAGTAGAACATCAATGATGGTTATTTCTCTCTAATCTTGTCCTATTCCACCAGAGCTGCAGTCTTGAAGAACGAGAGTGAAGTGATAGAAGACGCGGAAAGATTTGCTTATCTGCTCTACTGACAACAAGACAAACAAAAATTTGAGAAGGACATATATCAGATATGGAGAAACTTCTAATGACTTGGATTGAAGACCAGATACTGAAGTATATTCCTCTCAGGGTTATGATGATCATAATCAAAGCTTACAGTGTTGAAAGAAAAGACTGGATCTGATTATAATGATTACAATGAATTTATTGTTACCTCTAAGTGATTTACATGATTCAAGAATCATTATTCACTACATCATATGAAAACCAGGGGTAAGTTACAATGCTGATGTGAAGGCAGCTGGTGAACTTTTGGAAACTCTAGATAAGCTGATTGTAGACAATAATTACTTGCCAGAGCAAATCTTAAATCCAAAAATAGGTGATAACACATGCTTAAAAGGCCAGTTCAATGCCAGGTTTCAATGCCATTAAAGACAGTATTGAAATGTATTGTAACTGGTCAGTATTGGGTCACTATTGCTTCAATACTAAAGGCTATAAAGTGAAACCAAGGCCTTTATGTATATCAATACCTACCTACTCTTCCAAGATGCCTTCCTTAATTTATAAGCCAGTGAAATTGGAGAAGTATTGTTTAGAGAATAATATGCCTTTCATGATTTTGCTAATTTTTGGTAATGTTCCTACACATCCTCCTTTGGTTGGTGAGGTTCATCCCAATTTCAGAGTGGTGCTTCTCTCTCTAAATACAGGTTCTTTGATCCAACCAATGGATCAAAGTAGTGTAGCAGCTTCTAAGCTCTACTATCTAAGGAGGAACTTTGGACATGCCATTAATATAGTTGAGGAAACACTGATGCTATTCTGATAAACATCCATGACTGCATCAAGAATCTTTCTTGGGCCTGGGCTGATGTCATCAAGGAGTATATGAATGGCATTTGCAAGAAGACTTTTGAGAAATTTGGTCATGACATCAAGGGATTTTTCAAGGATAAGGAGGTTGTGGTTTAGAAGGCAAACAACATGAACCTGGGGTGTGGATTAGGATGACTTTGAGGAGCTCCAGAGGCAGTTTCCAAGAATTCCTTGGAATTAATGGGGTGTTGTTGAAACTGGAACAGGAATAGATAGCAGAAGAGGCAAGAGAAAAGGCAAGTACAGAAGGAAAAAGAAAGGAAGCACCTCAAACACAATTCATAGTGAAGGGTTTAGCAGAAGATTTTGTAGACTTAAAGGGGCTCTCTTAAAATTTAAAAACACGGACTCTAACATCAAAAGGTATTTGTTCAAAAAAGAAATGTTCTTGGTGTACCATCTGCTTACAAGAATATTTATGATGGAAAAAAAAAGAAAGAAAAAGAAATATTTCTGAGAAGAGTGATACTTCTTCGAGCAAAGCATCAGTCAGGTCCTTCAGGAGAGATTCCAGAAGGCGGCTTTGGGGATGGCAGCTCCATGTGTGTTACCACTCCTGAGGACCTCCAACATGTAGAGGTTGAAAACAGTTTATTGCTGTTCCATCTTGATCCCATGCAGCGTAGGCAAAGGTGTATGTTTGTGCCTTATCTTTTAACAAAAGATGTTAAACAGTAAAAAAATATACAAGGTCTTAAGTAAATGTACAGCATAAGGATAAAAAGAAAAAAAATGTATAGTTATATGATGAGTTTTTCTAAACTAGACATTATTTAAAAAGAAAGCTTTTTAAAAATAGTTTACAGAGTAAAAAGTTACAGTAAGCTAAAGTTAATTTGTTATTGAAAAAGGAAAAATTGACTGTAAATTTAGCATAGCCTATGTGAACACTGTAAATCTGTGGTAGTATACAGTTGCATCCTAGGCCTTTACATTCACTCACTACTCCCTCTACTCATCCAGTGTAACTTCAAGTCCTATAAGTTGTACTCATGGTAAATGACTGTATAGTTATACACCATTTATTTTATATTTTTCTTCTATGCTGTATTTTTAAATTTACTTTTTCTCTGTTTTGATATGTTTAGGTGCATGTACAGTTTCCGTTGTGTTACAGTTACCTGAAGTCACAGTATAGTAGCATGCTGTACAGGTTTGTAGCTCTGAGAAATAGGTTATATCATACAGCCTAGGTTACTGGTGGGCTTCACCATCCAGGTTTGTGTAAGTGCAGTCTATCACATTCCCACAATGAAGAAATTGCCAAATGATGCATTTCTTACAATGTATTCTTGTCATTAAGGTAAGTAACTCATGACTGTATTTTGAACCTTTAAACTATCATATCTCAGAGTATAGTAGCAGCTTAATATCTTATTAAACCTAATTGCTAATCAAATGAAATAAATTTATAACAACATCTTTTTCAGTCTGAAATGCTACACTTGAGTAGAAAGCCAGATATACAAATATTATGTCCCTCATAATTTGTATTGTGATACAGCAAATGTTAGCCTTAAGAATGAAGAATTATTACTACCCTTGTTTACTTTATATGAATTTCCAGACTTTGTATACATTTGATAGAGTCCAAAGAAAGAAAATCAAGAAAATTAATAGAATATTTAGAAGAATTGACGTTAGTTAAGATAAATTGACTTGTGAGCGGGAAAAGCAGAGTCTCACTATCAATAATTAAAAGTGTAACTTTCTGGAAATACAGTAGTGTACTTCACAGATTGAAGAAAGAGTTGAGTGAGATTTAAGAAATGTAAAAGGTAGGGATTAAGCAAGATTTTAACAATAACAATGTATGGATCCTCTACCAAAGTGGGTTGTTGTTTATTTTTCATTAGTGGTTTCTGAATTTCATTTAATGGATCATAAAAAAAAACATGTAAAGTAATAGGATACAATATAAAACAGGAAGTCTAATAATCATAGCAAATATTATTTTGTTATTTCCTTAGAATATTTTTGTGTACTATGTTAGTTGGGTCATATATTTCTTATTGTGGTCTCCGTCACATAATTTAAAAAGTTGATGCTCCAAAGCTCTGCATTTGAATTAACTGGATTTTAAATGCCAAGCTGCATAGAAAAATATCTAATTAATATATCTGGGGCAAAGTGCCCCCAATGTCTTAACTGTGAACACAAATACAAATTCTAATAATTTGCCATAGATGTGACCTTTGATTTTTCACCCAACATAGACACAGTTTCTAAGAGAACTATTTTACTCTGTCCATTAAATTTATTCAATTCAATTTTTTGAAATGCAGAAGTGATTTTTTTTTTTGGTACCGGGGATTAAACTCAGGGGTCCTCGACCACCGAGCCACATCCCCAGCCCTATTTTGTGTTTTATGTAGACACAGGGTCTCACTGAGTTGCTTAACACCTCACCGTTGCTGAGGCTGGCTTTGAACTCATGATTCTCCTGTCTCAGCCTCCCAACGTGCTGGGATTACAGGCATAAGCCACCACGCTGGGCTCAGAAGTGATTTTTATTATTAAAATCTGTAACATTATTGGAATGCTAAAACTATAAAACAAATTTATTCTTTTCAAATATTTATTTAATATTTGGAAGAATAGAACCATGAGTATATGGCGATGGTTACAGTGACATTCTAAAGTTTTAGAAATTACAGCCTTCTATTAAGTAAAATTTAATGAAAAATATATAAATGCATAGTTTATCATTTAGAACAGGCTGCAAAAGTATCCTTCTAAAAGCTACCCATCTTAACACAATGTCAGAATTACTTCTGAGTTTCCTCTTGTGTCAATCTATATATGGAAAATAAATTACTATTGTTTTTGCAATATTTACATCTAATACTTTAAAACTGTGTCTACAACTGTTATCTATTATAAATTAAAATCCCTAATTTATTACATAATCTTTCTAAAATTTAAGCTTCAAAATTCATATATAAATACTAAATATTTCAACCTTTTGAAGACTGCTTTTCCCATAAACAGAATTTCATATTTTTTTCTTGGCTATAGGTAATTTGAACTGATAATAGTTTCAGAACAACTTTCCACCAACAAGAAATTTCCCATAGATTGAAGTGTTTCCCATTTGTCTCTTAGATAAATATCTTTTTCTCTTAAAAGTCTAGTATTTCAATCCTGACCAAAATTGGAAAATGTAATTCTACTTATCTATATTTATATCTATAGATTCACATAAATGATTTATTATAATATATACCAAATTTATTATAAATATATAATTTTTACTGTGACTTAATCGCCATGAAATGAAGCTCCATAAATATCAGCAAAATATATGCTGTGATTTGTTTTCTAAGTGCTAAATCAATGATTTAAAAAAAGTGTTTACTTTGAACTCAGTCTTATTTTCCCAGGAATTTCATTGAAATTTTGGTGTAAATTTTGGTCAGGTAACTTAGAATTTGTTTACAGAGTAAAATAGTAAAATAATTTCATTAAGCATAATATATATCAGGAATACTTGAAAATATGACATTGGCAAAATTAATTACTTGACACTATGGCCCTAACATATATATAAAATCATCGGCAGAACAGAATAAAAGATTAAATATACACAAGTACATATACAATAATTTCATCAAATTAGATAGTTTTAATTGCTTTTAGAACTAGGAGAAAAGTATGGGATGTTAAAAAATAATAATTCTGGGGTCCAAAGAAATAGTTTAGTGGTACAGTATTTGTCTAGCATGTGTGAAGCACTAGGAGCAATCCCCAGCACTGCCAAAAAGATAATAGTATATCTAACTGAGATTTGGAATGTAATGAATCTAGATACCCAAAACATGGAATACATCAAACTATGTTTCATATGATTAGTGCTATATTTTTAAAAAATGTGTTTGAAGAAAATAGAAGAGAATGTTTATTCTTGAGATGAAGAGCCTTTGGAAATAAAGGTCAAATATTGGAAGTGAACTATTTTTTTTCTTTCAGTATATAAATATAATTTTTTGAAAACAACATTCATTTTCCTAAAAAGTTGAGATAAAATTGTATATATTCATTGTGCCCAACATGTATGTATATACATTATGGAAAGACTAAGTCTAGCTAATTAACATATGCATTACCTCATGTAGTTATTATTTTTTTGTGGTGAGAACACTTAAATCCACTCTCATGTATTTTTTTAGAATATATAATATTGTTATTAACTTTAGTCAAAATGTTGTACCTTAAATACTTTGATCTTAGTCCTTCTAAGTTAAATTTTGTAACTTCAAATCAGCATCTCCTCAGTCCAAGGCCCCAACCACTCCTGTTTCTCTACTTCTTTGTGATCAATTTCTTAGATTCCACATGAGTGAGATCATGCAGTATTTGCCTTCTGTGACTGGCTTATTTCACTTAACAACATCATCCAGGTTCATCTATGTTGCTGCAAATACCTGAATTTCATTCTGTTTTTTTTTTTTTTTTTCCATTCTGGCCAGTATTACATTGTGTATATGCACATAAGTCTATGTATATATATTTTCACATTATATGTTCATCTGTTGATGGATGCTTAGGTTGATTATGGGTCTTGTGAATAATGCTGCAATAAACAAGAAGAGAATGCAGATGTCTTGATGAGAATTATTGATGGATCTTATTATATTAAACTAAACATTTTTCACCTTAAAAATTAAGAATCAATTAAGAAATGTGTTTTGCAACACATGATACAGGGTTAAAAGTTTAGCCCAAGAATCAGGAATGAAAAAGATAAATGGATTATATTTAATATTGGCAAATATGCAGAAAAATGAACAATTTCTTAAACACCCAGTCAAGTTTTAAAAATACATAACCTTTCAACTTGGCAATTTGATATTTTGAGTCAAAACTTTAATACTTTGTGTAGTCTTTTATGTTTTAATTTCACATCTATAAGTTTAGACCCCAAATGAAGATTTAGCTAAAAGAATACTTATACACTGTTTTAGCTAAATTTTCATTTGGGGAATAAACTTATAGATATAATTGGAAAATATTAGGTTTTAAATTTTTGGTTAATACTTTCTCTGTATTGTCTTGTCCTTCAGTTCTTTCATTCCTTCCCTCTATTCATTCATCTGTCTTCCTCCTTCCCTCTTATCATTCCTTTTTATCATTATTACAATATCTTAAATAAATATCAGTGATATTTCCCAACCAAGGACAGGAATATGTCTAGGTTTCAATAATATTTAAAACCAGACCCTTTGTATCACCGAAAATCTCTTCCCTTTCTCTCTTTCTCTTTCTGTATCTTCCTGCCAACTGATCTGTAAACACAAAAAAAATAGGCTGCCACGGCTTGGGAAATTCCTCGGTTTCAGAGAGTCACTTCTGAAGTAATGATATAGTGCTTTCTTAGTTCTGAACCCAGTATCCAGAGTGAGGAATTACTGTTCCACATTGGCGTTGATACCCAGAGATGGAACCCATGTACCTAATATTTGAGTCATAAGTTATTAGCTTGTTATTGAAATACAATTTTGGTAGTATGTCCAATAAAGTTATTCAGAAGGACTTATGTACTAAAAAAAATATATTGATATTATAGGATTTTAGAATGAAGATGTATTAAAAACATATAAAACCTTGTAGTCAAAGAATTAGCTATCTTTTTAAGAAGAATGACAAAAAAACAACAACTACCCATCCACCTCATGCTGCTTAGTGGAGAAATGGTTGAATTAGTGTGGTATTTTGATAAATCCATATGATAAAATAAATTACATTATAAAATAATTATATTCTGGAAGAGTTTGAAAGAGTATAAAATTTCAAATGATTTAGAACTGGAAACAAGCAAGTTGAAATAGTATATGATTATATTTTTAAAAGACATGCATGGATACTGTGCAGAAATATATAAATATGTGCAATCATTTTAAATGGTGTGCTTATGGTATCATTTATTTTTGCTTATGTTAATTTTAACCAAATTTTCTAAAATAAACATATGTATGTAGTAAGAAGACATTTTCAATTAAAACAATACATAAATCATACATAAGTATTATGAATATATATACATATATGTGTTTGTGTATATATGTATACATAGTTCTTAGAAATCAGGAACTATGAAAATTAAAATAACTTTCTAAGGTCAAGTAGCCCAGAGGTGTTTGATTTAATATAAATGTCTTTACCTCTAAATTCCACATCAGCCCTTTTTAATTTTACTACAAAATAATACACCTTTTCATTGATTTTGTCATTGTATGTGCTTTTCCCTACAAAATAAAGTTTCTGGGTATTTAAGGGTGACAACTAAAATAATTAAAAAATAGAGTGAGTAAAATAACATGTTTGGCATTTGTAAAAGTTTGAAACTCACTACTAATTGCTTTTAAGTTTTGCAATGCACTCAATTACCCTGACTCCATTTTGTTCACATAAGCACCACTTCTTTGGATCTGTCAGAAGACCTGTCAATGAGGGTGACTACTGGTGAGACTAAAAGCAAGCACAATATTTTTTCAAAACCACATAACTAACACTGTGCAGTAACCTATGTGTTTAAGAATCCTATACAATGTCATAGGTAAATCAGTTTTCTAGTAAAATAGTCAATGATGTTAACTGATATGTATTTATTAAGCTAAAACCAAGACATTATATTTTTTTGCAACATCCTTAGATTTGGAGAAGGAAAGGTAAATTTGGAATTATAACTTAATAAAACTTGCTCACATAAAATTGTATCTCTAGTAAATATATAACAGATGTGCTAATGTCTCCTAAGGTGTGTGCATAATGGACAAATATAATATTTTCTCTACAATAACATTTTATTTCTTTCACCTGCTCATCTTTTATGCACCTGTGTCTTGTTGGCAGTTTGCTCAGCTTGAATTTGGAAGACGTAAGTATCAACACAGTGTAAGTAATATTTTCCCTTGTGTGTTTTAAATTGTTCATAAAATGTTTACATAGATTTTTTGTGCCCTTATAATTATATTGAGAGTCAAGCTTCTAGATGGTTATAGTTTTACTTGGGTTTCTCAATTTCTCATGAAATGATGCTTAATTTGATATAGTAGGTTTTTATACTTTTTCAAATGCTTTTCTTTTGGTGGTTTTGCTTTGTTCTTAGATACATTCCATTTAAAAAAGAATCTTGCTTTCTCTTAGCCTTTGTGATTTTTGGACACCTTATTTGTTTATTGGAAGGACAAGAGCAGATGATATTTTTATTTAAGTTTTGTTTATGATGACAATTATTAATGCTTTTAAAGTAAGCGATGCTTTCTGCCCAGCTGCCTTGGTCAGGATTATGCTTTCTTAATGAAAGAAAATAGTTTGAGAAAAAAGTAATGATTTTCTTCTAATCACTATAAATTTCATTCACATAAGGATGTTAAATGTTGCCAGAGGGTCTTACATCTTCTTGATTCATGTATGTTACTCAAAATTTTAATATTCAAATTTGGACTAATAATGATGATAAAACTCTGCAGAGAAACTATATTAGTGGTTTCTTTTCAAATGTATAACATGTATAATTTGAATCCTAGAAACTCAATAAAATATAACTATCAAATTAAAAGCACCAAAAGTAAGATACCAACTAAGCTTCTGAATAGGCAAATTAACTTGTATTATTGTTATGGAGAAAAGACGGCACAGGGTAACTTTATTACTTTTCAGTATCTATAAGGGTATATCACATAGTGCATATCCATGAATCATTTTCACACCAAATATGGATGGAATGGAAGTATTTGATATACATGCCATGATTCATTTTGGTAGTAATAACACATTAAGTTGGGGATAGAGAGAAGATAACTTTTTCTTACTATCTTTTATTTAAAAACATTTTTGGGCAACCTAATGTATAATGAACAAACAGGATGGATAATACCTATGGCAATGTAAATTTTCCTTTATCCCTTTTAAAGTTATTCTTCAAGCCCAAATCCATCATATATTAACTATATGAACATATGTACAAACTATACTATATAAGTAATGTGATTTGTTTGAATGAGTCTGGTTTTAGGAATATTGTCCTAATGTCTTAAGTCTTCATTGTTAAATATAAGATTAAACTTCTAATTTGGAGACCATTTAAAAAACCCCCTTAAAATGCACTATTCCATTTATTTGGAAGTCTTCATGTTTTACAAAATTTTAGCATATTTATCAGGAGAAAAACACCAAAATAACAATATTTACCCCATTAATGAAAATTTGATATTTCTTTATTCAATAGTATCCTATGTTCTTGAAATTACCATGAAATAATTTACCACACGTATTATATGCCATTCTTTTACTCAATTTTGTATTTTTAAAATTGCTATTAGCAGAATATTTTCACTACTCCAATGATAATTTTACTTATTAAAATGGGTATATAGCCTAATTGTTTACTGTTCTACTTTTGTACTGACATAATTCATAGCTATTTACATTTAAATTATGATTTAGTAAAAATTTAAAACTGTGCTGCTCATTATTATTTGAAATATTATCAGCTTAATACTGATAGGTAGCTAGTAATCATCCTATCACACATTGCTAAAATTTTCCATATTTTATATAAAGTTCTATGGGGCAGCATTGTTCTAGAATATTTATATCCATGTTTTCAATGCATATTCTTTAGAACAATTTCTATGCTTATTATTTAATGCCTTGTTTTGAAACAAAGCAGATATAAAATTCTATAAGGTATCAGTATATTTTAATATGGATTATTGTTGTAGATAGGAGTCTGGTCCATTTTTTATAAATTAAAAGCTTGGTAATCTGCTATATATAATTTACTTTCAATTTATTTGCTTACAAAATAAAATGGGCACTTTGTAATATTCAGCCAATATCAGCTATTTAAAAGTGACCATTCTATTAAGCTGAAGTTCTGTCAGATCTAAAAAATGGTATCTGAAATATCTTAGGTGGTGGTATACATTCATCATAATACATCATATCCCTTTTCCTCTTTATTCTCTTATTGTTTCCTACTTTGGAACAACATCAGCATACATCAGCAGGCCCTATGATTGAGAGAGTCTTTCCATTTTCACTCCTACAGTTTGAATCATCTCATTCATGTTCACCCACAGAAGGTATTTAAACACAACAACAAACTATTCAGAAGAGTGAGATTAGTATTTGGACATCATGGAATTACTAGTTGGTCTCCCGATTATTTAATAGGGATTGTAGAAAGAAGTGAGGGATTTTAAAACAAACAACCTCAGAGTGAATGGGAAGTCATCTTATCACACCCTTGCTTGGTCTTCAATACCAATGGTCTTGATATACTGCACTTACCTTGAATGTGCGGTATATTTCCCTTGTACAATAATTTCACTGATACTCACTTAGGCATTAGAGCTTTGCACTAGATGCATTTTTCTTTTCATGCTTAATCTTGCGCTGCTTTTCCAAAAGCAACAGTAGATTGTTTGTGTATAAATGGACTGAGTATAATTTTCTATTTTGTTCAAAAGCAAACCAATCTAATCAGAGAAATTAGAATGAAGCATTTGCTTTTACTGCACTAAAGCTGTTAAATTCTACTGAATTATTTAGCAATTTAGGGCATATTTGGTCTATATAGAAAAGGTATGTCTAACAAGCTAATCTTATCCAGTTAGAGTAAGTATTAAACACTAGTTTGTATTATCTACCACATTTAGCTTAATGCCTAGAGGAGGCAGATCTGAATCATAATATAGTATATATGAAAAGGTGGTTTAGGGCAGTCTCCACTACAGATTCTTCATAATGCAGTTCCTGAAAGCAATTCAATTTAGCAAGTTGTTAAAACTAAACAGCGTTTTCCAAAAAGCACGTTTAATCTTCTGTGTGATGTGACATTATGTATGCATATATCCATGCATGTATATGCCATTTATATTTTCCATTGGTGTGACATTGATCTATCTATCATCTACTATGAATACATAGATGTGCATACACACACATTTACCTTACCTTTATTTCCAAAATAAAATACCTCAATTCATTAGGAAATACAAACTCTGTATTTCTACTTTAGATTTTGCCTTTCATTACTGGATATTATCTCAGGATGACTTTTGATTTCTTTAAAATTTAGCTGCAGATGATGCTTGCTTTTGCTGTATTCAGGATCCCATGATAGAACCATGGCCCAGAATTAAGGAGAGTTGAGTTTGAGTCCCAGACCTCATAGTATAGGCCATCTGTGTTGTCTTCTAACTTGACTACATGATGCCTGACTTACTGCTATTTTAAAGTTCTAAAATTCACATAAAATGAATTTCTTCTGTCTTCTACAACCTTCCCTTCCTTTGTTGCTAGTTATTTGATATTATTTGCAAAATGTAACTATTAATTGGTATATTTTCACAAAAGCATTGATCTACTTTTTTTTTTGGATCTACCTCAGTATGTTTTCTTGTGGTTGGAAGTACATGACACTAGACATTGGTTTCCATCTATTTGGATGTGTGGAATTGAGTTAACACCTTCTACTCTCTCCTCCTGGGGCATAAACTCCCTGGGGACACAACTCTCATATTTCTCTTTGCTTTTCCCTCACTAATGTATTCAAACATTTTAAATAATAAAACATATTCATATTTTGGGACAATCAACTCAAATCTCTGCTGAAAGAGAGAAGGAGTGTGGAAGGATGAAAGGTGTGGAAGGGAGAAGGGAGACCAAAGGAGAGGGAGAGGGAGAGTGCAGGTATCAAATGATTAATTTAGATCAGAAGAAAACTTTTAAGACATCAAGCACACTTTCCTGTGTCACAAGAATTCCTTCTAATTCCTTCTAGAATACTTAGGAACAATTATTGTATAAGATATTAAGTTACTACATAGTTTATTTGTGGAGTTTTCCCATGTATTAGATAGACTAAGTTTTCTTCTGATAGTCTCAGATTCCAGTTTCTTTGGCCAATTTAAATATGCTTTTTCTCTTACAAGTGATAACCTTGAGAACCATCTGTTAGAATTTTGTAATCTGCTAAGTTCCTTTACTCAACCTTTTCATAGGTCTTCCCAATACATATCACAGATAAGTTTCTATATTTCTGTCCATAATCCTCTCCCTACTTTCTCATTGGTGCTGTTATTTTTACCTTAAATTCATGTCTTTTCACTTGAATATAGATTTAATTCTCTGAGACCATTTACCCATGAAATCCTTAATTAGTTTCATGGTTCCACATTTCTAGATAATTTTATAAAATCATGCTAAACTTTCAATAATCTGTTATCTATATTTATAAATAAACCAATTCCTTCTAATGATGATGAGTATATTGTTTTCTAATAAGGATACAAGGAATAATTAATAATGTGCTTCTATCTACTTGATAAATTATTCTGTGATAATATGTATATCAGTGGTATAAGAGTCTTATTCCAATAAATAGGATATCTATTTTCCTATATATTTTTGCAAAGGGCACACTGAACTTTATAAAAGATTTTAAATCTCCAATAAGTTTAAAGAAGCAGGACAAAAATGATTTTAGCCAAAACTTCCTTCACTGTAATTTCCCACTAATTTCCTTAGGGACTTTAGTTTTTCTAAAATATTCTTCTGTATGAAAAGCAAGTATTAACCAAAATGTGGCAGAATCAGAATTCAAATAAAACTCCAATGACTGGTATTCCCACTATTTGACATACTTGAATCTGGAAAAAAATGAGATATGCTTACAAATACATGAAATATAGGTAACTGCAAACATCATTTAAATAATTATATAATTTTCCATTAGAAAAATTCCTCTGATAGCTCTTACTATACTTGGTAGCTTGAACTGTGAGGTCCAAAAATCTGAATTCAAGTGCCACCTCTTCCTCCTCTTAAGTTTAGCTTCTTTATGTACCAGTACCTTATTATTAAATGAGCATTAAATGAGAAAATGAATATAAACACACAGCATTTGATGTGTATTAAATGTTTAAGAACTTTATCATTATTATTTTGATTTGATACTTAGATATCTCCTGAATACACAAATGATAGAAACTGATCATTCTATTACACATTTCTACAAATGAAAACACTACAAAATTAATATACACACTGATTTTCACAATCCAATAAAAAGAATTTATCCTTTTTGGAATGTAATTATCTCTATATTTGAGAAATTATTAGTAACATAAATTTAATTACTACATCTACACTCTGTCTCTTCCAAGAAAAGCAAATTTGGAGATGTATATGTCCCACATATACATATTTTAGGGAGGATTGAATGAAAAAGAAGAGAAGCAAAGAGAAATTTCCCTTAGTGGTTGGTTCTTTTATTCAGATTTACTTCTGGAAACACTCTTGCTTCAACAGAACTAATACTAGCAGGAATCTAATTGTTCCCATAAGTGCAGTATTTAATCCCATCACAACATACTGTCTGTAACATTTCATAATCTACCCTGATAGAGTAAATTTGGCAAACAATTTTGTTAGAAGTGGTTTTGTGTTTATCATGTTCCTTTTTTGTGAGATTTTGAAGACAAGAGGGTTACAAGCTTGAGTGACTCACAACCAGCACAAATTTTATTGCCATTGTTTTTTAGTAGATTTAACTGGTACTTATCCCAGAGGGATATACACTAAAAGACAGATGTTAGTGGATTCTTTTTCTTTTCATTTTATTTACTTTTTCCTTGGGCTATAAATGTTTCTATTTATTAATCGAGAGTAACACATACACTGGGTAATTACTACTCAGGGGTCCTAAACTTTAGCTATACCTTGTTATTCTCAATCTCCTTGAATTTTGTTACATTTGAAAATAGAAAAAGCCATGAGTCATAAGTTAGTTTAGCAGAAAATAGCTTATGCAATTAGAAATAGCTAGCAGAATACTCAAATTGTCCTCAACATTACTTTTATGATTTTAAAATAAATATTTATTTAGCCAAAAATTTCCACTAGCTATTTTAATTTCACTTTTCTTTTCTATATTAAAGAAAGGGTTTTTTATGTAATTTAATTCAAAATATATAGACATTTAAAAATGATAATATAATATCAAAAAGAAGTAGAAAGTTCCTTTATAGTATTTTAAGGTCAACCAAGTATTTATCCCTTGGCCACAAATGCAATGTTTTCCATTTTGAAATGATTTTTATCATTTTGAAATGAAATCAGTAACATTCTAATATGTCTGACACTTCTTTAATGTTTTATAAAATAAAAATAAAATTGTCATGAAAGTAAAAATTTTAAGTAAACATGAAACACCCTAGTGCTTCATGTAAGGAAAATCAATTTTCCTTCCTTCCTTCCTTCCTTCCTTCCTTCCTTCCTTCCTTCCTTCCTTCCTTCCTTCCTTCCTTTCTTCCTTCCTTCCTTCCTTCTTTCCTTCTTTCCTTCCTTCCTTCCATGATGCTGGAGGTTGATCCCAGAGCCTCCAGCATGCTAGGCATGTGCTCTACTACTGAGCTATACCCTAGCCCTAATAACTTCACTTTTAAAACATTTATAATTGAGTACTAGTCGCTTGGATAATAGATTCTTTTGGTTTGGGCATATGATTTTATTAGAACAATTTTATTTCAGATCCATTTTTCCTCTCTACTAACTTAATGAAATAAAGTAAATGGAACATTTTTAGTACTGGATCATATATGTAGCCATATATATACATATATATGAAATATAATATATATCTTATTATTATATGATAATATATTATGATTAAATATTTACTATTGCTAAACTATTCATATTAACATTTTAGGACAGATTATATTAATTCCTGAGAGGAATTATTGATCACAAATTATTTAGTAATAGTCTTTGGAATATAAATTCTAAAATATTTTCAATTTTTGACTGAAGGCACTGTGCAATAGCTACATACATATAAAGGATCATTTATTTTTAGAAATATAAAGTGGTTGATTGTTGAGAGCCATTCGTGGACTATGTGTGGACTAAATTGGCATGGAAGCATACTGAATAGGAAAATCTGGTATTTGAGAGCTTCCAGTGGCAATCCCACTGGGTAAGATTGACCAGACACATATGGATTTCTATTTAGCTCTGCCAAAAACATCCCACACAGCACTGGAGATGGGGTGACCTGCTGCAGCCACCTAGCCCCACAGACTCTCAGAGATAGGTATAGCCTGCCAAGACGCCAATCAACCTGTTGACTGCAAGACATCATGAAGCAAGATTCCACCCCTGAAACTTCATCTGTCTTTGATGCTCTCCCTTAAATAAAGAACTGGAGCCATTTTTTTAACTGTTCAGCTTCATTTCCTGTGTGAGCTGGACCTATCAGGTGCTCTGCTTTAAAACCTAGTCTATGACTCTGTCTTTTACTTCACTAATTATTTCAGACTTCAGTTTTCTCAGGTGGCTTACACTATCCTGGGCAGGAAAAAGGACCCTGGTGAGGCACTGGTTGCTTCACAATAGTTGATAACAGTAGAAATTATGTAATATCATTCAAAATTAAAATTCTGAGGAGTAATTAGAAGTTACATATGTATATAAAAATAAAGTGTGACAGTATATAAAATGTCTTTGCCACGGCTTAACATCTTGACTTGAAATACAGAAACTGAATTACATGATAATATGTTTTATAATAAGGAGAATTTTATAACATGTGTAATGTGAGAAGTTCATTTAAATTTGAAAGGCCTACATGAGAATTCATTTGTTTTAAGTTAGCTTGCTGCTTTCTCAATGTTTTGATGTTTACAAATCTTTGGATTCAGGTTATTTTCAAAATATTTTATAATCCTTCCCTAAGAACATGACATGGGCATTTTTCTTCTTTTTGTTTCTCTCTCTCTCTCTTTTTCTCCTCCTCCTCCTTCTCCTCCTCCTCCTTTTTCTTTTTTAGTTTGTATTTAAAATCTGTAACATTTCTTTGAAAGTATTAAAACCCTATTGTATTCTGCTTACTTTTAAGATTAAGCTTGTTTCATAAAATTTCAGATAGGATTAGCCATATATGTGACTGAAGTTAAGGATATTTTAAAAGTCCTACAAGTTGTGTTTTTCCAATACACCAAAGAAAGCATCCACAGAATTATTAGATGACACACAAACAAATCCATTTTTGTTTTGCTAATTAATATAACTTCTACTGTAGCATTTATTAAAAAGCAAGTTAGGATTAAAACCTCAACTAGACCTTTCCTAAGAACAGAAGCATGAAAGATAAAAACAAAAAGAGTGCTCCAGAAATGTCTCTATGGGAAGCAGTGTCTTGCTGAATAGCCAACAAATCTAACACACACACAAAGGGACTATTCTAAAATCAATCACTAAGGTAGTCATGCAGATCCTTACAGTCATGGGGAAAAATATACAAATGAGGAATATGCACAATTCAATGTGAAATTTCCTGTGATCATTGGAGAAACTAATGTTTCCCAACCATTTAAGGAAAAGTCAGCAGTCTTCAGAGGCAAACAGCTACTGGGAAAAACCCACCAAAATATGTAATAGGAGACACAATCCCAGCAAAGGCTTCCTACTGTCCCCAAACAGCACCCAGGTTAATATCTCAAGCAGCTGTCCTGATCTCTGTGGTCTAAGCTTTTTAACTAACTTTAATTAAATGGAACCTTTGGTGTGCAAGGGTACATATGCCTGGGATATGAATAAAAGAAACAAACAGCAGAGCCTGGCATATGGTTGCACACACATGCATCATTTGATTTTTGATTTTTTGCAAGTATATTTTAACATTCATGAGAAGTAGAAAAGATGAGAGCTGAAATAGAATCGTCTCTCTGGACTTCAACTTTTTGCCTACTATTCCTATCGTCACAGCTAGGATTAAAAAACACTATAAGTCTTAATTGTCAGATGCACAATCTGCAGTGTTTAAATGGACCCAGTGGATTTGGGTCCAAAACCAAACCAATTGGTTGCAAGCTATTTTTCTTTTCCGTTAGATGTTCTGCTGCAATATTTGCATAAATGTAACCGTGCTGTCCGTCTTTTAACTTTCACTCAATTAATTATGCTTCCAGCCCCCTGCTGATGGACAAAAATGAGACTTCATCTGCAAATAGCTTCAGCAGTTTACAGCTTATTAAATGCCAAAATCTAGTTAAGACAGTTTGAGAATTCTCATGTCAGGCATTTCAACATGCCATTTTTAACACAAAATTCTGATTAAAAAAATGAACCCACTACTCCAAGTCAGGGAGAAAAAAATCACTAGTATAAAGGTAATGAACAGAATAGGATTTTATACAAATTGTGTACTTAGCATATGTGGTTTACTCTGAGCACACTTAATTGGTTAGACTAATAATGAAACAGCTATGGGAAAGACTACCAAGTTGATAAGAAAATGGTCTCTACAAATTACAAACAGCTTTCATCTCTGGAAGCAGCTTTTATAATTTATATAAAGTCTGTGTATAGTCTGAAAAAAGTAGATGAATAGGAGTTATACACTCAAATATTCTTTTAAGAATAACTTTTACTTCATGTGGCAGGTTTTACATATTGCATCAAACATCTGGTGCAATCATGATCTAGTATTTTTTATACCATGTGGGGTTAGTTTCTCATTTAAGCTGGAAAGAAAAAGAAAGAATAATATATCTGTCAAAGCTGAATGAATAGATAAAACATACAGAATTTTGCACTCTTGTATGGAAGAATTGAAATTGTTTCACAATTTTAGGCGGTAAATTGACCTCTCAGTATTTCCATGATATGTAAAATTAGATAAAATAAAGATTTCCATGTGAAAAATATATGTATTTTATCAAATATTCAACATAAAACCCTTTGTTTTTGTGAATACTTTAGTGTCTATATTTTATAATGATATTTTATTAATAAAATATATGTGATTAGATTTTCTTAGTTGGAGGGGCATTGCATTTCTTCCTTTGAAGAAATTTAAATATTTAGTAAAGAATATCTGCATTTAATTCAGTATAAAGAATGTTTTAGTTGTTGTCATAGAAGTCAGGTTAGATTCTTATGTCAGTTGACAACCAGTCTCAAATCTTAAGTTGTTGGATTTTTTTCTTCCACTCTTACTCTGTATTTTAGGGTACTGTACTATTTTGGATTTTATTGACAAATTATGTCATGTTTATGCTCTCTTATAAACTACCATGATAGAGCTGAATGTGACATGATGATTTATGACAGAAATGTCAGAGATTATTTTAAAAGCAATTTCTGTCTGATCATATACCAATTAACAGCTTTCATAACAAATCCTCAAATTGTAGTTGGCATTTGATCAAAAGGATGGTATTTTATTGCTGATATTTGAGCATTTGGAACATTTTAAAGAAATTCATGTTATCTATTCTGGATGGCTACTATTGTGGGGACAATAGCTACAAATATTGCACTGATACAAAATGAATATTATACAATTACACCAAAGACATAATTAACCCCTTTCTCGCTAGCTTCTAATGAAGAGGGAAGAAAAGTAAAAAAAAAAAAAAAAAAAAGTAAAATAAAACAAACATCAGATATTTTTTCTATGCTTTAAATAATACTGCATGATTTTTTACATATGTTTGTTACTAGTAATTAGAAGAATTGAATTCTGAAACTGGACAAAATAGAGATGCTATGGTCTATGTTTGTGCCCTCACCTCAGATTAGTATGTTGAAACCTAGACCCTTTATGTGATAGTTTTAATATGTGAGGTCTTTGGGAGGTGGTAAAAGCAGAGGGCTCTGGCTTCATGAATGAAATTAAATGCTTTTAAAAGAAACCTGAGGGTTTGTTTCCCTCTTCTGCTATGTAAGGGACAGCCAAGAAGGCGTTCTCTGTGAGAAACAGAGCCTTCTTGGACACCATACTAGCATCCTGGTCTTGGATTCTCAGCCTTCTAGAACTGTGAGCAATAAATTTCTATTGCTTATAAGTTATCCAGTCTAAAATATTTTGCTGTAGTATCATAGACAGAGACATGTGATTTTACTAACCTAGAACAACGGAAAATTTAAAGTAGATGGAACTTGATGTTACGTACAAACATGGTGAAGATATGTGAATTGTGTTGTGGACATGGTTAAGCAGAGCTAGTTTAACTGGAAGTTTTTCTACGGATAATTTATATGCAACAAGCAGGAGATGGAAAATACTTGTATTTTGTCTTACTAAAATGTAATAATTCTTTATTTTCTCTTTATTGACTTCTTTAACAATAAAAGAAATATTCTTAATACCTAATTAAATGTAAATGTTCTTTACTAAATATTTAAATTCCTTCAATAAAAAAATACAAGATGAAGAATTTATGAGGTTGAGTTTTTTGTATGTGGTCATATGATGGAGATATGTTTTTGAGATATTTTATGGGGTCTGTCTGTTGGAGTGTAATAGGATGTAGAGCAATGACAATTGATAGGTTACATTGATGGAAGATCACTTTATCTGTTATAATTAAATTTTGTCATAGTGTCATGAAAGAGGGTCATAGAGACACAACTCCAGTGTCTCAAACACAACAGAATGTATTACAAGTGGAAATAATACTTATCAGAAGAGAAGTAGTAGAACATATGCATTCACTTCTGTTGCATAGTCTGGGCATAGATGTTCCACATGTGCCATGGCCAAGGTTCCGGCAGAAGAGGCCTGTTCAGCTCCATCAACAGGCTGCATAGGGAATGTGTTATGGAGGGAGGGTTTCTCTAAGAAGGAACAAGCCTCTACCCTACCCACAACATATTGCTTTACATCTTTAAAGCTGGACCTAAGAGATTAAAAAGTACTTGAGTAGTAAAAATGGAACATCAAAGGATCATTTCTTCTCCCAGAATACTAAAGAGTGTGGATACACAGGATCCTTAACTTGGATGCCAGCAGTGATGCTATAAGTCCAAAGTCTTATCTAAGCAGACCATCTTTGTTCACCTGAGCCATTTCTCTGTGAGAAACCAAAAGGGGATAGAAACATGCCCATAGGGGTATCCAGACTTGTCAAATTGAAACAGAAACAGTCTTGGTCTTTCAATTGCGTCTAACCACTTTTAGCTCCTCCTGTATTATCTTTATTGTAAAAAAGAATGTTTCTTTCCCTCTTACATCCTTCCAGCTAATACTCTATTTCCAATTCCCCATTATTCTGAAAAATTGATAATACAATCACCATATTATCATTTTTCCATACCTGGCCTCTGAATCAAATCTGGCTTTTGCTGTATCACTGCAATTAACCATATTTCCTTAAGGCCATAGATTACTTCCATAATTCCAAATCCATTACTTAGGTCTCAACGTAGCTTTCCTAAAAGACACTCATCTCTTGGTTGCCCCCATACCACATTCTCTAAGGTGCCTCATTCTTCATTGGCTATTATATTATTGATTTTTTTTTTTTGCAAAATCATTATCCCTTACCTAGCAGTATATGCTGGAGATAGTCAAAATCTTGATTCTATTCCATATTTTTTTAGACTCTTCTAGGTAATTTTCATGGCTTCAAGTACTGTCAAAATGTTCATGGTTTCCAAAGTTATAGCCTCCTTCCTTAGAGTCCACACATTCTCAAAATGTACATCTATTTGAAGTTTGCTGACAACTTAAGCTGAAAAAGTCCAAGAAAGAAACATGATCCTCATTCCAATACTCGTATTTTACTCTCAAAAACAGTGAGTGATATTACAAATATTCATTTGAAATTCCCTTCTCCCAAGTACATCTCCCATTGCAATATGTAATCTCTTAGCAAATGCTGTTATTTTTACCCCTTAGATAACTTCTAAATTTATACATACATCTCCATCACATCCCTTACACATTCATTACATTAGACTTAACTAATAATAGTAATTGCTTAGACCGTTCTTACAACCTGGCACTTTCTCTTTTGATGTAAACAACCATGTTTTTTCAAAATCAAATCTTACCATTAAACCTCACACATGAAAGCCTTCAGTAACTCCCCATTTTCAAGAGAATCAAATCCTGAGCATAGGAGACTTTTGTACTCCTAACAGTGTTTACCTTCTTTACCACATATTTATTGTTCTTAGCATTTTCTTGGTAATTTATTGGATCAAGAGTTTCTGGTAATAATAAGGTGTAGCTGTAATGGTGAATGGACTCTACTCACATACCCCTGAGAGGCACAAGATCAGTAAAATATAAAATCCAAAATAACCTCCACTCAGACTCTCTGACTTGAGGTGGTTTGTGCCCACCTATTCTTTCGCACAACAAGCTTTGGCACAATGAACTTCCTGAGGGTTATGTGGCCACGACTATTCATAAACTATACTGTGTGGTCATGACATAGCTAGTAAAAATGATTGAAAGATTGGCACACATGAATCCCACAATATGTGTCATATAATACAATGGAAATTTATTTTTCACTCACATTGGTTCAAATTGGTAAAACTATGGGTGGAGAGAGTTCTTCCAAAATGTTTTTCAGGAAACTAAAATTCTTGTATTTCAAAGCTTTGGCCAAAATGAGCACTCATTTCTTCTATTTATATTTGCTGGCTATGTCATTACTGCATGGTATAGGAGGACCAAGAATTATCTAGGTGTGGGCACAGGAAGAAGAAAGTCTGACCTTGATAATTAGCAATCCCTCCCCATTTGTCTTAAATACCTGTGAAAATTTGTTTTCTATGAATATAAAACACTCATCCTTTCCCCCAAAGACACTGAGTTCAGGAAGACATTTAATGTCAAACACTTGAGTTTTCTCCATTAGATGGGTACTCATGATTTGGGACAAAAGTACTGTTTTGTACTCCTACTCAAATGTTCCCAACTCTCACTGTAGATTCCCCTCAAACATTCAACATACAGTTGTGAAGTAGAGCCAACAAAATACAATAAAAACATATTCAGGAAAATAAAAACTGTGAGATTCAAAGAAGACACTGTGGGCAATAATAAAATGCTGCTGAGCAAGCTTTGCAAAACACCTTTCCCACCAGGGGGACTTTGTTTGATTACCTCACTATGCTTCTAATAATTTTCAGAGAGTCACAGGCTCATGGGTCATGCATATAGAAAACCTACTTGCTTGTCACAGACACAGGTTTCTAACTGCAACATGAAATTAAAAAAAATAAATTTCAATTCTTTCTGAGACATACTTGTTCGAGTCTATTTTTTAGAAGAGCTTGCATTTCTCAAAATAATCATATGCATTCTAAAAACAATGCCAGATTGTGACTAAAGCCACATCATAAGAAGAAATATATCCTATGTGGGGGCACAGCAACATGTCAGGAGGAAATTGGAACATTAATTGTGTGACTAATTTCTGTTGACCAGTTTACAACAGATAATGTGGTAATTGATAAAGTTTATAATTAAATTTATTCAAGGATTACTGTGTGGTTTTAAAGAGAAAACCAATTACTTCTTACAGCTAAAAGCTTTCTCTCTCTTAAAGAGAATGTGAAGTGAGTTAATAAAAGTGATAAGCATGCCTTGATTAATCACTGATCCATTGGGGGAAAATGATGAATTTAGGCTCTGAAACTCATAATAGTTTCAAGTTGAAATCCAAATTTTCTAATTTTTGAATTTCTTGAATTGATAAATTTGATATTAACAATATTTATATGAACATTTAAAAAATTATAATGTTCTTATCAAATAAATTGCAAAATTGCAGAGTATTAGAATGTCATGTACGACAAAGTAGTTTTCCTGAATTAGTGAAAATATTTTCATTGCTTGTGTATATAACTATAGAAGACTTTTGTTATAATTGCTCTTGGAAAATAAACTCCTGAAAGGAAACTATTTCAGAGGCTAGTTACAAATTGAATAATAAAAAATGATTTCTTTTGTCTTATTTTTTCCCTTTTCTCCATTTTTTAGACACTCAAATCCCACTACTTCATATTTATTCCATCCATTGTCACTGGCTTTCTTTGGAAAGTAGCTCATTCAATAGAACACCCCACTTTATTTCTCTCCTTCAATCTAACTATTTGCTGTCTCTTCTTTTTTCAGATCTCTGTGTTTCTTGTAGAAGAGGTAATTTTATAAATAGGCAATGTTGATTCTGAGTGATTGTTCCTGTATTAACATCTTTTCTATCTTTATATTTTTTTATGTATTATCTGTGTATCATACAAAATGTTTCTGAAGATGTAACATTAATTCACCAGCATAATACTAAAGGCAGAAAAACTATCTTAAGGGACTTAGCGTTTCTTTCTCTTGTCCACTTCCGCAGTTGTTGAGCATTATGTTGCATATGTAAGTGTGTGTATGAATGAATTTTATATTATCTGTTTATATCCTCCTTCTATCTGGTGTATGTTTTTACCTCCTCTAGATTATGCTATTCTTTCTCAACTTAAGTCTTTGGATATTTTTCTCCTAGGCAGAATTTCTTTCAGCAATGATTCTTTTTTTTCCTATCATACCAAGGATTGAACTCAAGGGGACTTGATCACTGAGCCATATCCCCAGCCTTATTTTGAATTTATTTAGAAATAGGGTCTCACTGAGTTGCTTAGCACCTCAGTTTTTGCTGGAGCTGACTTTGAACTCGCTATCCACTTGTCTCAGCCTCCAGAGACGCTGGGATTACAGGTGTGCGCCACTGCACCCAGCCTCAGCAAAGATTCTTGTATGTGATATTCAATAGAATTTTCAGCACTAATCAAGTTCACTTCTTTAGATGTTGTCTTTATTCCTGCATACTCATCAGGCATATCTTTTAGCCAAATTCTTTAGTATATTGTTTCCCACATTTTATTGTAATTTTTCTAACTCATCCATCTCACTACTAAATTTTGTAATTTTATTAAGGGTAGTAATTTACCTTTGTATCTTTGTAAAAATCAGTCCTTTCCTTAGCTTGATAATAGGTTCAAGACTGTGAAGTGAATGAGTAAATGCATGGCTGAATAAAAATGCAAGTGTAAATTGGAAATGGGGACATTATAGTAGATAAGTTATTTATAGTAATATAGTCAAAGCCAACATACAAATTAGTGAGAGATGATATTTGACTTAGTGAGAGGTAATATACAAATTGTGTTTGATCTACTAAAGGTAGGTAAACTTTTTTTTTCATGATTATACAGATAAATATTCCAAAGAATATCTTAGTTGACAACAATCCTCTTGAAATTCACAGTGCAGCATTAACATTATTCCTTTTTGATAGATTCTTTCCTAGTTATCATGAAAGTGCCATTTCTTTTTTTTTTTTTTTGGTACTGGGAATTGAACTCAGGAGCACTCGACCACTGAGCCACATCCCCAGCCCTATTTTGTGTTTTATCTAGAGACAGAGTCTCACTGAGTTGCTTAGTGCTTCGCAGTTGCTGAGGCTGGCTTTCAACTTGAGATTCTCCTGTCTCAGCCTCCCAAAGCACTGCGATTGCAGGCGTGCACCACCATTCCAGGCTCCCATTTCGTTTTGTTTAATTTATTTTTAAAAATAATTTCATAAGAAGTGCAAATTCAACTTAGACCCATGTCAGGAAACCCAGTTCAGTGGAACCACTAGTGGATTCACCAAATTCTTCTTCCCTTGGGCATTAAAATGAAGATCTCAAAGCTTATCACTAGATGTGACCCTAAAAGACATCACCTGTACTTTCAACCTAATTTTCTGAATTTGGTGCATATAACATATACTATACTCTTTTCTCCAAGTATATATCGCATGTCACAAGAAAGTAATTTAGCCTTACAATGTAATTGTTTTTCTTTGTAATGACACCTATTTTTTTTCAAGGCCATCTGATTCTGCATTAGATAGCCAAGTGCAGCTAACACTGGTGAAGTTGAAGGTGATGAGGCTTTTATTTCACACTGTGAAGTAAATTTGGATGCTATGTGTTACAGGATATGATTCAATGAGTATTTTTCACAAGGCCAAGACAGAGAAAGAAATCCAAAGTAAGAATAAGTCTCTACTGATCACTGTGCACTACTCTTCATAATCAGTCCACTAATAACTGGCTGTGGATCTAAATCAGAAACACTAGGTTGCTCAATATTTGGGAACTCAGCAGTGAGTTTAGTCAGCTCAGTTTTGGTAAAGGGATGTCTGTATTTTTAGACCACAATTATCTTTAATCCAATGGAACAAAATTTCATTTTCATAGTATTTTCAGTGCTGCACCATTAGACCCTAGAGTAGGGCTTGGCACATGATAGGATCTCAGTAAATATTTTCTGAATTAACATATTAACCCCTGTATCCCCATTGATGCTTTTCTATAAACTCATTGTTTGCTACTTCTAGGCAGGCAGAAAATGCAAATAACAAACATCCTTAGGAAAGTTTATTGTAACCATTTGAACATTGAAAAATATATATCATTTCTGGTGCAGGTCTTTCTGTGAGAATTACAGCAGACAGGAATATTCTTAGACATGATGCTCACTGAAAAGTATCCATCTCAAGTCCCTAGTCCATGTACCTTATTACTAATTGTTAAATATTTGCCAGTGCCCAAGAAACTATATATGTATCTTTACCTCATCCGTCTTTTAAAATAACTTAAGAGCTCATGCCTACAATCCCGGTAGCTCAGGAGGCTGAGGCAAAAGTATCGCAAGTTCAAAGCCAGCCTCAGCAAAAGTGAGGTGCTAAGCAACTCAGTGAGACCCTGTCTCTAAATACAATACAAAATAGGAGAGCTTGGTATGTGGCTCAGTGGTGGAGTGCTCCTGAGTTCAATTACTAATATCTCCCACAATAAATAAGTTAATTAATTAATTAATTAAAATAAAATATAAAACAACTTAAAAATAACATTTACTACCTGTAGTTTTCCTCATTTCAAAGCTTTCCTTCTCCACTAGTCTATACAGACTGCAGAACCCCAGTTCTGAATCCAGCATTATGCCGTGAGTTTCTAGCAGATGCTGCCTTGTTGTTCAGAGTCATTTTAAAACCATCCATGGACATCTTCAACCCAGCCCACCCACATACCATTTCATTGTCAGTTTGTTAAATAGGCTAAATACTCCATGAGCAATCAATTGGAACTATAACTATTGGAAAAGTCTCTCCTTGCTTTCACATGCCAGTGATAAACTGGAATTGAGATGTTTTCACTAAACTTCATGGAAGAATGTGCTTGACCAGTTGGCATGGTGGTAGATTTAAAAATTACACTGAGATTTCTGGCTATGGTTAGTGAGTATGGAGTTGCCAGACATAAGCTTGACAGTAAAGGATTAGAAACCAATTTGGATAACAACTCCAAAGAGAAAACAAAAAACAAAAAAACCTTTCAGTTTAAAAAACCAGAAAGCTCAGGTACCACATTAGATATCCATGATCCTTTCCTTAGTTTTTTTTGGGGGGTTACCAGGGATTGAACTCAGGGGCACTCGACCACTGAGCCACGTCTCCAGCCCTATTTTGTGTTTTTTTTAGAGACAGGGTCTCACTGAGTTGCTTAGTGCCTCGCCATTGCTGAGGCTGGCTTTGAACTCATGATTCTCCTGTCTCAGCCTTCCAAAGTGCTGAGATAACAGGTGTGAGCCACGGCACCTGGATCTTTCCTCAGTTTTATATTTGAGTCTGGGTAGAACCCCAATATTGAAAGGACAGATGCCTTTGAAGAAGAACTCTATTCATTTTCTAAACAAATAAGAACAGGGAACACTTCAATTTTTGCCTCTTGCACAGTATGTGCCCTTTCTAGTAGCTCAAAGGAATTTCAACTTATCATCTCTGTGGAATAAATTATTTCATTTCACTCTTCTCATATTGAAATGTTTCTTCTTCCATTTTTGAATTTATATTATCTTCAGTCACACAACTGTGAAAGCTGTCATCAAGTTTTAATTCATTTTTTCCCAACTTTAGTACCTTTCCATATGTTTGCTGTATTGAACTGAATTGAAAACATAATTCCTTTCAAATGTTTTTCCTACCACAAAACAATGAATAGTGATAAAATCTATTTTGGAAATGTATTTTGTCTCAGTTCCATTATGTTTTTAGGCTTAAAGTGTTTCTAAATAGTGACAAAAATAAGGTAGAATATGTGGAAATTTCCCAAATCTTTGCATTTGATGATATAGTTTATTATTTTAAAAATAGGAACAAATACTTTTTATAAAATATGGATAAATATTTCATATCCTCTTCCTATATTCTGTGTTAAACCATAAACAGTTTCATTGGTCAAGTAAACACTGAGGTTGACTATGTCAAAATGACAGCAGAAAGGAAAATCAGAAAACAAGAAAGAAGGAATGTATCATAGTTGTGATTAGTGGAATGTAAACAAGCGTAGCATAGCAAAAGAAAGGAATTTGAAAGCACTTTCACAGTTTTAATACTCCCAAACACATTAATACTTTTTTGTCATAATTTACAAAATCTAAATCTCATCTATATCTTTCCTTATTAAAATTATATGTTGCCTTTATGAAGTCCAAATTCTTAATATGAACTACGAAGCATTGCATGATTTAGTTTGCACCTAAATTCTCTACTTTCATCTATCATCGCAAGCTACTTCTTCATCTCTAGTTATATACAAATACTTAAATTTTCTTGATGAGCCATTTTTGTCATCTGTACATCTGTATCACAAGAAACATATATGTCTTAAACCTTTTCAACTTTTAAAGATGTATTCTTCCCACTTTTTGTCTTAGTGTAGGTTTACTAGAAGCAGATCCTGAAATGAGGTTAGGAAGAACTGGTAAGTGAAGGAAAAGTGGTAGAGTGAAGAAATGATATGAAAATAAATGAGGTGTGTACTGTCAAGCACGATGATATGGGAATTGAATCCTATGGGCCTCTGGAGCCATGCAGAACAAGCATCAAAGTGGTTTTGCAGGCCATGGGTAAGGTATCTATTCACCAGACATGGCCATGGGCAAGGTATCTAGATTAAGGTATCTATCCACCAGCTCCCAGCAGTCACTGGGAAGGTGGTTATTCATTTAGTTTTAAAAGTTTATTTACCTTAATTAGTCTATTATACAGCAATATTTATCATTGGATTCTTATTTGACTTTTTTGCCCATTTCACCTTGAGAACAAACTTAGAATACTGAAAATTAATAATTATGCTATAAAAATAGGACTCTACAATATGAATCTGAAATTGTGGATATATACTTTTATTTTTCTATATTTTAAGTAAAAAGAAATACAGGGATATTCATAAGGAACATTATGAAAGTCTATATACTCAATCTTGTCTTTTAGTCATGTTCAAAGCAACTCTGGAAAATTAACTTGAGAAGAAAGTAAGCAATTTGAGCAAAACTGCTATTCAAGTTTCCATTTTGTTCCATTTTGTGTTTGGAATGAGAATTGAGAAAAAACTTCACTATTTTAGTTTTCATTTGCTTTTTACTGTTATAATGTCAAATCATATACAGTATATCACAGTAAAAGCAAGCATGTTAACCTTATAGTGCTTCTTTGAGTGTTAATGATGATGTTTCTCATTATTTGTTTTTGTAACAAAGCATTATGGTAACATTGGAAAAAATAAACTTTGTAAAACATTTTATCATCTATTCATCTTAAACAAAAGTTTCATCATATTTCAATATGGTATGATATTACAGTACAGAATTATGCAAACTAAGAGGCATATCCACCTGCAGAAAAACTGATTGTTATTACAGAAGCTGAGAAATGAAAGCAGATGAAGGAAGTCACCTGTGTTGTATTGCAGCAATAAGTTTTGAAAACACACACCATCCAGTGTTGTCAATAGCTCAGTGATGATTGAGTATATATTTTCATTATGTGTGGGTTTGCTGGCCATGCTGACAACAAGCAAGATGCCATCTATCATATAGGGAGGAAAAAAGAAAAACAGATCTAAGCACCAGTGACACACACACATGCAAAATGCAATACTGAGTGTTATTCTACACACAAATGTCTGTAAATCATTTTGAAAGATATGAACAGGCATTTGATCCTAGAAGAATCTATATAAAAATACAGGATCCACCTGTCAAATAAAAGCCATTCTGTATATTTTGCTCATGTGGACTGTGATCATTGCATTTAGAACTCTGGATTCCAATAAGACAGCATATGTCCTTACCTCTTTATACCTATCGCCTGACCCATAAAATGTGTGCAAAAAAATTCACTTGCAAGCTCCGTTATTGATTCTTGATATCTCATGGCTATAATACTATGGAGTATTTAGGTGAAAATTTTAATTATTCAAATTTATTTTATTCCAATATGCTTTCTAATGTTTGAGCATTGAAATTACAAAATGTTTACAAACTTGTCTAATCCAAATAAAATCCTTTATAAAATAGCATAAGCAATAATGGACAAATTTTTCATATCATTGCAATAAAAGATATTGCTATTTTATGCTTATTATTATATTTTAAATATATTGTGAATTAAGTAGAATTTAAAAGTATTTTATCTTGTATCTAAGGAATGTAAATTGTTTCATTGTTTCCATCTCTATAGGTTTTTTACTGTTGTATAGAATTTGTAATCTCATTTTAAAGTTTATTTCTAAAATATCAGACTGTTTCTGCTCAGAGATTTTTGTAGTACAGTTGCAAAATGTCAAATTTTGTTGGAAAATAATATCACTAGTACTTAGAACATAATTCTCTAATTATAGTAACTTTATGTACTGTTTATTTCCTCTCATTTCAAAAATACTAAAATATTACATTTCTTTCAGTTAGTTGAATATGCATTTTTAAAAATTTAAACAAAATGTATGTCATGGAAATGTACTCTATTAGTTATTGTACAGTTATTAAAGGCAGCCCTCAAATCAACTTCAGCTCAAACAAAGTAAAAAAAAAATGAAAGAAAGAAAAGAACAGAAAGAAAAAGGACAAAAGCAATTAATGATATATCAGTTGAAAATCTGTGTTAACTCCAACTCTTTGCTACAACCTAATCATATGACCCAGCTCAGATCCCCTAACAAACAGAAGTAAACAGCACATGGTTGACAAGCAGAGAGTTGAGCCAACCTCTGTGATCTCTGTCATCCTTATGAATTCTGTGATCTTGATCAACATCAGATAGGTTGGATGCCATGACTACTGCCTTCCATGATACCCTGTGAATAACTCTGCTACAAAATGCTCATTCTCTGCACAACATATAAATTTTCTTTCAAGTTTCTTTTATAACCACTAGAGCATAAACTCCCAGAGACTGGAGCTGCTGCTCCTTACCTTGGCATCTCTAGGCACCGCACCAGGTACTCCATAAGTGCTTGTTGAACATTATGAACAAAGGCACACTATATACAAAATTGAGGACTAACTTCATTCCACTTATGTTTTTAGAGAGATAATTCTAATATTCCAGTTCCACTTATTCCCCAAAACCTCCTTTTTTGCTAAGTTCATTTTATCTGTAAATAAATTTAACTCTTAGCAAATTATTTTGATAAGAACTTATAATTAGGAGATCATTTCCTTCCTAATATAAAATCTTAAATTTTCATCTTAAAATATGTTTTTTCCAATGGATTTATATAATGATATAGATCAATGAATTCCCGTAAAATAAATAATACAATAGAGAGAATAAAGTCTAATTTGTCATGATGGTTTGCAAGCTTAACCTGTCCAAGATTATTTCTCTATAGATTAGATGAACATGTAACCAATTAATCTTATAATCTAGTTTGCCAATAACTTTATGTTTAGATTATATAATTTTATACTACCAGTAAGGATTTAAACATACCATTTAAACTAGTAAAAATTAAGAAATTTACCAGAAATTAAAGCTAATGAAACTTGATGGCAAGGGAAAAGAAGAAAAAATGACTTAGGTGGCAGTAATTTAGGTCTTGCTGAGAGGTTTATGTCAACATAATCTATGAACTTCAATAAATCTGAGAATATTTGTGTACATTACTCATAATTCTTCATTTATAAAATATTTTACTTTTTAGAAATTGAGTTTTCATAGAAATTTAAGTTGTTTGGTCTGGATTTATTCCATTTTAGATATTTTTAATATGATCCTTTGTAACCATTTTTTTTCTTTTGTCAGAATTTCATGCTTTCTTCCTGGTTCCTAGATATGAATCATTTTCCACTGTTGCTGATTTTACCAGTTATGGAGAGCCCATTTTTCATAATACTTGGGCTACTATTCAGCTCAGGAATATTTCTTCTGTTATAGATTTGCTCTTTTTTTTCCTAATTATTCCTATTTTTGTGTCAGAATTATATTACTTGAATGAGCACTTTACTTTCTGTCATCTGGATTAATTTTATTCTTCATAATTTTTATATCTGCCTTTTACTTGGGCTCTTTGAATTTAGATAGTGTTTCTCTAGTGTAAGCTATGTATCCTTGGAATCCTTTATTCTCAGATTTGCTTTGCAAGATTAACTGCCCCCCCCCCCCATTTTCCACATCTCATTTTCTCATTGGTCTTTTCTTTCTGAAGCTTTTGCTGATTTTTTTTTAAATCTCATTTTCTCTAACATTGTTAGTTCCCTTATTTAAGGGAGCTTAGGAGTTCTGAAATGTTCTAATGTTCTATAGTAAATAGTAAAGAGTATTTTAAAGAATATATTTATTCTGGTTCTTTTTAGCAACATTCTTTAGTTACAGAATTTCACACAGGTATCTTTGTTTTTTCTCCTCCTTTTACCTGATTTGACAGTGAATTTTCTTATCTAACGTAGAGAAGGAAAGGATTTGTCTGTTGCCTTTAGCCCAATTCCCATTCACTTGATCTAAACATATTCTTTAAGATTTGAAGGGGTTGGATGCATCTGGAAAGCCTCAAATGAGTCCTCCAGTGAACAAGGCAAAAGTCTTCCACTGTCACTGCACAATTCTGTGAGAAGCATAGATATTCACTGTACTTAGTAACCAGAGGTGATGCATAGGTTTAAAAAGTAACAATTCGAATTGCAACAACTAGAACTAATTATAAATATCTTTTATATGCCAGATGCAGTATTCATAGTGACTCTAATGCCTCTCAAAGTTAGGCAACATTATTATTATTTTTATTACTAGTGCTAGTAGGAGGAGGAGGAGGAGGGGTAGTAGCAGTATTACTGAAGTGTTAGAGATGCGAAAAATGAAGATGGACTTATATTGACCAATTCATGTACTGAACTTTTGCAGAAGAAAAAATATAGCCAAATAATAATGGAAAGAACAAAGGATATGAAACAAAAAATATACAACCACATTCAGTAGCTTTCGGGTTTTCTGTATCTATTCCAAAATAGTCACATAAGACATATTCAAAATTTAAAAATGTGGTATGATAAAAAATAAATATGACTATTCCATATTAGGTATTATATCTATAAAACAATCTCAAGTAGCACTTATAAAAATTAAGCCTCAGGAATTGATGAGCTGGTGCAGTTTTATTCATCTAAATTGTCTAAGTAAACATTTGCAGAGTAAGATATCTTTTAAATGTAGAAAAAAAAGAAGGCAACTACATTTTTTTGACATTTTTTCCTAGTAAATTTAACATTTCAGCCTCAAAAATACAAAAATATTTTGAATTCCTGTTTTTGTTGCCAACTAAGGGGAAGTGCCATATGTATTTCTATTTAATAACATTTGATATTTTTACTGAACTTCTTTAAAATACATTAAGAACAGTTAAATGGATCAGCATTTTGTTGTAATTATTCAAATTGAATATTTCTTTGTGTGAATCACAGTATTTCTTTCCTCAACTTACTTTCATCAAAGTAAGTCATTATTCAGGAACATATAATTAGCTGTTTTAATCTTATCATTTTCAGTTATCTACTAAAATAATTAGCTTTCTCTTTTCTTTTTAGTTAGAAGATTACTAAGGGATCAATGCACAATATAACATTTTCTACTCTAAAGCACCAATTACTTTGACTGTCAGTGTAAATTTATTGATTTTTATTAGTGCATTATCACCAGATACTCACAGCATGATATTTATTAATTAGTAAGAGAAATATAGATTCATTTGTGAATAGTTCTCCTTTTAAGTTTGTTATCAAGAACATGCTCCTTTAGCAATGTACCTAATAATGGCAAGTAGACAAAAGTTAAGGATAGCATTTTTGATTCCAAATTTTCTATATTTTCCTATTGAGATATACCATAAACTTTAGCATAAAATAAACATATAAAAATTTTAAAAATAACTTTGTAAATTGCAAAGTTAGGAAAAATAAATTTTCTTGGTCTTTGTTCTCAATTGCAATGAATATTATTATTTTTCTTACAATCAAGTAATATGAAAAAAGTATATGGCATACTTTCTTTACAAAATGGGATATTGTAATATTTTATTAAATAGCAATTACGAAGATAGAGAAAATACAGAGTTGGAATTTGTTTAAACTAGTGCATTGTCTTACTCATTTACTAAATCAAAACTTTCTGGAGAGCAAAGAATGGCAAGAAAGATAAGGAAATAATTACTAAATCCCAAATTGAGCATGACATCTTATTAGGTATCCTTATATTTCAGTTTATTTAATCATTTGTCTATTATTTATTCAGCAAATATTCAAAATGCCTACTAACTGCCAGGAATTCTTGGATCCTATGATACAATAGAGAACAACATAAGTTCATGATATATGGATCTCATATTCCAATATGGAAAGCAATAAAAAATGAATAATTATAAAACACTACCTGTAAAGTTTTGGTCAGAAAAAAAATTAGGGTTAAGGATAAAAAAACAAACAAACAACAATGGTATTTTTATATAATCATGGAAGAGCGACCTATGGGTTTGAACTTAGAGAAATTGAAATAGGATAGGTATCCAGGTAAATATCTGAGAAAAGAGAATTCTAAAACTAGGATCAAGAAGTAGAGATGTCCTGGCTACAGCATACTTGGTTGAAGGAACAGCAGTAGAGCCAGTAAAAAAATCTTGTCTCTACGGTTTTATTTTTCCTTCTATCAGTTCATTTGTTCCTTCTTATTTATCTGCTTATTAGCGTTTTAATGTTTATGTCCTCAAATTCATCAATATTTTTCTTTATGCATTTTGCTTTTTCAAGGGGGCTAAGGATAATTATTAAGGTTTCCTTCAAGTCAGGCTGTAAGTATGTTCTACAATGCATTTGCTATAACATTTACAATTTTTATGTTGAATTACAAAAACATTAAGAATTTATTAATAAAGGAATATGAAGTAGAGTTTGAGATTAATTTTTCCTAAATAAATATCCAAAAGATACTGTCTGATTTATTGTCCATTCTTTCATATCTGGTTTGAAATAATAACTTTATCATATACTAAGCTCCCGTTTTTGGTTTATCATCATTTTGCTTATTGTTTTACTAATGTCAATTCTTACACATTCATCACATTTTACAAATTTTATATTTAAAATTTGCTTGAAAAATGGTATATGTGCATTTTTTTATTAGAGCTTTATAGTGTTCCCTAGTAATGGGTTCATCCAGACAAACTCATACATGTCAGGAATTTGATTTCAGTTCATGATCCCCTTCTTTTCCTTCTCCTTTTTCCTTCTCATTCTCCTCCCCCTCTCTCATAATGTGTTTTTATTTGAAATTTAATTGTTTTCACTTAATTTTTTTCAAATACACTTTTAAGATTTCTGTTGGTAATTTACACGAAATACTTCTATATTTGATTAAGATTGACATTGATTTAATAGATGAATTAGAGTTCCTTTCTCTATAATTCTTAATATTCTCACATTGTCAGGGTTTTAGACTTTTTTGGTAAATATGCATAATTTTTTTCTCCTATAGAAGTTTAAGACATCTCATAATTAGTTTATTCCTGGACGTTAGTGATCTTATTGACAGCATAGGTGAAATATGTTCATAATATTGACTTTTTCTGTGTTATGTAATACTTTTTGCTATTTTTAACAGATTTTAAAGAAGAAGGAGAAAGCACATGACTTTATACCACTATCTGAATCTTAAATTTTCATCTAAAAGTAAGATTGATTTAATTTACATGTAATAATTGTACATATTTATAAGATACATTGTGATATTTCAATACATATGTACAGTATGTAATAATCAGATCAGGATAATGGGCACATCCATCACTTTAGTCATTTGTCATTCCTTTGTGTTGGGAACATTCAAGTCCTCTCTACTACTTGTTTTTGAATGTGCAATTCATCTTTGGCAACCATAATTACCCTATGTGATATAGGGCATTAGAAGTTATTCCTCCTATCCTACTGCTCCCCTTGACTTTTTATTATCATCCCCACTGACACATACCTTTCCCAGCCTCTGTGAACAGTCTTCTACCCTTTAATTGTATGAGATCAATGTTGTTAGCTTCCATATAAATATGACTTTTGAAAAGTAACATTGAGATTTTATTGAACAGCATAATTGTACCAGTATATAATAAATTATACAATTTATTATATAATAAATTGTACCTGTATATAATTAAATTGTATATTGCTTCAATAAGCTGCAGAGACTAAAATTCAAACTTGAAGGAAGCTTATAGCTTTAGCATTCTTCTTAGATGAAATTAAGTTCATATATTAGAAATATTAACATTAGAGTTACTACTGTCTGTATATATTTGTACATTATATTTATTTGATTTTCTTGAGAAAATAAGTTTTTTTTGTGTCAGGCTTCATTTCTCTTACATACATAATAACTTACTCCATTGATCATAAATAGGATTTTTATTTCTCCCTGTTATTTAAATTCATTATTATTGGTGATTATGTTAAACATAATTTAAAGGCCTATGAAATAAGGAAATACACATAAATGCAGACATAGCTTTTAATATCATATTTTTCTTTTTAAAATACATTTTGATAAGTAGAAATATATCTCAACAACACAGCTAAAAATTCATAGGCTTAGTACCCTAAATATTTTTGTGGAGCTAGTGTTAACAGATAACAGGTTAGGGTTAGATAAGGATGTTAACTCTTCATTCTTAAGTTTGTCTGAAATAATTTTGAAAGAAAAATCACTACATTCTATGATGCACATGGTAAGATGCCAACTGACATCATTATTTCAATGAAGTGTCACCTGTTTCAGCTCTCCCTTATATGATCTTCAATGACTTCTAGAAAGTTCTAACTCCAATGGGGCACTTTTCTGTATTATTCTCACTTCCCATATCTTTCAGATAATTACTACCTGTGTGTTACAAATAAAAAAGCATAATTATTTCTCAACTACTTCTCTTGGTTTTGTTTCATGTTTTGGGTTCCGTAGCCAAACTGTCTGCATTTTAATCTGGGTCCCTAAACATCTTAGCCATATAAACTTCAGGAATTGACTTAAATATTCTGCACCTCTCTTGTCTAGTATTTAAAATAACATTATTACCTTATGGTTATGTGGACATTGTTGTTGTTATTGTTTTAGAATGTGTATTATTTAGTGGCCATTGTTGATTATATTATTTTACATTTATTGACTAATATAGTGATGTTTGGCATTCTTAGCAATTATTATTTCTGTGTGTATCTCTTTCTCCTCTTGAGTGTTCGTCTTCTACATTGGTTCAACTTTCATTACTACAGGTAACTCCATCACATGACTAGATGGATTCATTAACCTCATAACCATGAGAATTTTTAATCAGTAAAATTAGAAGTTCAGTTATAACTTGAATTCCAAAACCATGTGCTAGAAATTTTATAGACAGTGAGTTTCCATTTAGATATATAAATATATTATCTTTTCACACTCAAATCCTTTACCTTTATATTTTTCCATACATTAGACCAATGTTTCCAATATTTTCATAGTTACTCAGGATTTAAATATGATCACTACTGAGCCACTTATTTCCATTTTCCCCATCTCTGTTATCATTCTGTTAACAGAAATATTTACTGTTGCTGTATTTGTCACAATCCATTACAATAACAACCTCAATTTCTATTTATCTTAGCCAAATATCATTTGATTGTTTTCCTTGTTTCTCATATTTTCACATTGTAACTTATCCAAGCTACTACCCATGATGAATTTTCCTAAGAGAAAGTACCAGTTGGGCTGGTCCCTTCTTTCAATGGTGTCACACAAATCTGATACTGGCATTCATGGCCCTCTATAACTTGGCCTGATTACATTTTTTTTTCAGTCGTTTTGAATAGTAGTTAAGTTACTTTTCAATTGGCCTTATGTGTGGTCTGTTCTTAATCATGGTCTACCTGCCACTTCTTATTTTCCCCCAAATTTTTGCAGTTTTCTTTTATTATGCCTTTTTTGATGCCATTTATGTGTGTGTGTGTGTGTGTGTGTGTGTGTGTGAGAGAGAGAGAGAGAGAGAGAGAGAGAGAGAGAGAGAGAAAGAGAGAGAGAGAGAGAGAAATGTTTTTCTACTACATTCTAATATTTCTGAATCTTGTGAAAGACATGTTATTTACCTGCTGGACCCGTGTCAAGACTCCATTATAGTGTTCAGATATGCCATGGGAAACCTCTTATTCTCTTGTCCCTGGCCATGAAATTTGGCTTCAGCTGATTCTGAGCTTGGATCTAGGAGTTGGTACCAACCTTATCATGTCTAATTCATCAATTGTAGCATTCATTCTGCTAGAATGATTGGCTCAGTTATCTATCGCCCAATCAGAGCCAATCTTGTGTATTTTCTGAAGAAAAGAGAAAAGCAACTCTTAATTTTCTGGTAGCTTTGCAATGGATGGCCACATTGATGAGCCTCTCTCAGAGTTAAGACAGCATGGAAATAAACAGAGCCAGGGTATAGTGAGTGAAGGAAAAAAGATGATTGAGAGACAGAAGGAGAAACAGAAGTGGAAGTAGAGAAGTAGAGCAGAGGGATGGAGAAAAGAAGAGAATCTATGATACCTTGTGATCAGATGAGTCCTTAAATCTACTGCACCCATAGATTTCTAATTATTAAGAAAATAAACCCCGCTTTTGCTTGAGATGGTGTGAGTTAGTTAAAATTTGTTGAAATCAAAACTCAAAATAAAAAGTAAAATAAAGAAGAAAATTCTATCACTAAAGATCTACAAAAAGAATATTAAAATACCTATAACTGCTTGTATAGGCTCTCAGTTTTTGAACTGAAAGACATTTGTACACATATTAAAAAGTTAAAAATTCACATGAAGACTTGAATTTGAAGATTGATTTTCCTTCCTAATATTAACTGTGGCTATATGTGTAAAATAAATATTTTTACAATATTTCATTTTATTATATGTTTGAGAGAATTTTATGTATTATGGCTAGTGAAATTTTTCTTAAATATGTGTTCTATATAATTTTTGTGACTATATATAGTAATTTAAACTTAATAGATGTGATCTCTTTTTAAAAGAAATATATAAATTTTATGTATAACCAGACTCAAAATTGAATTTATTGTATGATAAGGAAGAGGAACTATATGAAAAGTCCATGTGCTTAGTAGTCTCTGATGATCACCTCCTCCAAATAATGTCTTTCTGTAATCCAATGTTTTAGGTGGCACAATCGGTTTATAAGACTGTGTAACTATTTGGATGGTACTTTATCTTACTGTGTTGGAACTTTTATTCCACTTTGTCCTTTGAAAAAAATCTTTTTTGTGCTGGACAATAAAGCCCATTTTCTAATCAAGCTGATAGGCGCCCAGCCTGAGCTTCATTCTTTGTCTTTGACTGTGTCAATCTAGACAATTAAGATGAAAAGCACATTTACATGAGAGTAGAAAATTGTGATTAAAGAAAGCAATGTTAGCTTTTGTTATCTTAGTAATATTCTAAATTTTATTTGCTCTAGTTGTCAAGAATAGACTGAGTTCAAGGGATTTTTTTTCACAAAAGTCAATTCATCTGAAAGTAAGGTCAATTTATTTAAGAGACAGGACGATTACAATTGACGGGGCCTGTGGTTCTGCTATCTATTTTGTATGCTTGCATGATTTTGTAGGGTTTCTACTATATTAGTGGCTGTTTGAAAATGGTTGGGGTCAGGTAAAACGGCAGGGGAGGTGGGAGAGAAGTAGAAAATTATTGAAAAAAAAAAAAACCCACATAATCCCAATGGAATTATTACATTTGGATTTTTGCCAAATACATTTCTATCAGTCTTATTTGTTGTGCAAGGTCTGGGCTTTCATTATGAAGTGATTCTGCTCTGGGGTATTCAAAATAGTATTTAAAGTATATTTTGTTTTGGTGCACACACCCAGGTATGCATATAATTCATAGACGCAAGCACACAAAATTTTCCTGCTTCAATATCTCTCTGTCATCTCTCTATATGCATTATTACTTTTCCTCAGAAATACTATAATATTAATTTGTTGCATAAACATTTATATAGCAAAGAATAAATAAATCAAATCAGTTTTAAATATGTTGTTATGCTAAATGATTGTAGCAGTTTCCCAGAAGCTTGGGTTAATAGACTATGAGATTTGGGGTAAAGCTGGACAAAGCTATAATCAATGCAAAGTATTTGAGAGAAGAATCATGGTGGATTACAGCCATTCATCTAATCCTTGAGGTTCAGTTCCAGGACTCCTTGTAGATACTGTATTAATCTGTTTTGTACAATCATGAAAAGTGTTAGGCTAGGTGACCTTATCCAGAAAAGAGGTTTACGTGGTTCACAGTTTTGAAAGTTCAAGGACTACATCTAGGATGGCTTTCTTGCAGGCAGAGTCCCAGGGATATCCAGAGCAACAGATGATAAAATATAGGGAGCATACATGTTGGTCTCTTTTAGTTTCTCTCCCTCTTCTTATAACATCACTGGTTCTGGGGACTCCATCCTGAAGACCTTATTTAATCCTAATCACCTCTCAAAGGTCCCAACTCTAAACACCATGGTCAGGATTGTTTCCATCATTTTACTACTTTGCAATGGGGAATATCTTTCAATACATGAACCCTTAAAGGATACCTTCAAAGCAGATCCAAACCATAGCACATACCCAAATCCACAGATGTTTAATTCCCTTATTTAAAATGGCATTGGATTTGCAAATAATCAACATGCATCTATTTGCATAGCTTATATAATATCTAGAGTACTTATACCTAATGCAATGTAAACGCTATGTGAATAGTTGTTTTACTCTATTTTTAGGGATTAATGGCAAGAAAAATGTCTTTCCATGTTCAATGTAGACACATTTTTAAAGAATTTTTTTAATCTGTAGTTGGTTGAATCTGAAGAGGTACAAAGAAATACAAAGGGCTGACTATAGGTGTTATCTCCTATTTAGTGAGATAGGAATTGTTAATGCCAATTGTCCTTATGGAATTTTTCATTTCTTCATATTGAAAAAAATAATTTTACTTAGAATTTAGTTTAAGTTAACATGCATATACTTTTGTTCTAAATTACTTATGTTTTTACAGATATTTGTTACAGATATTTAATGTCTATGACCTGGAAGCATTGCTGTATCATTATTGACAGGGTAGCGTTTCATTCCATATGTTTTAAATCAAATGGTGGGACCACTATACATCCAGATCTACAAGTTGTAAATCTAGGTTGTCATGCTTGACCCCTTTCACTCTATACCTCTATCATCATATTAGTTATTAAAACCTATTATTCCAACCTATAAATTAAGTTCCACTGACATTGAAGACTCATGTTCCTGATCAACTTAGTAGTCCCATCAATGACAATTTTGTTTGAATAAAATTTGTTATGGGAGCCCAAATGTTTATCAGTTTTGCCCATTAATCTCCATTCAAGGCCTTCTTTCCTCATTCAGGCCATCTGTACCAAGATTTTGCTAGTTATTTCCTGATGAATATACTTGACTTGGTCCCACTGCTCCTCTGTTACCCCCAGAAAGCCACAGAATTGACCTACATAAAACTAAACCCAAAAATGATATGTCCCTTTAAACACTTTACCCTCTATCCATTGCCTCAAAATTGAAGGAAACTCCTTAAAACTCTTAGATAGTCCACAAGAATCTAACCTTTGCTTAGTTTTTCATTCTTATCTCACCCTCCTTCCTCACTCATTTCTTTCCTGTCTATTTTCCATCATTGGATTGCATTTCCTGCTTGTCTAAAATGAATTTATTTATTCACTTATTTATTTGGTCTTTCATTCAGAAATATATATTGAAGACCTATGTTGTGGGCAAAATACTCAATAGTAGGAATGGCTAGTTTTCTTGACCCTCTAACACTTTGTTTAGCAAATGTTTATTTTTCCAGTATTGTTTCAGGATGAGAGGGCCTCATACTTACTTTAATTTGACCAGAATGAATAATGTGACCATTACCATATTACTTTTGTACCACATGTACCTTTATATTTGTATAACTGGCATTTGTTATATAATACTGAATGTTTTGCTAATAAAATATAAGTGAAAATAGTATTTAAAGTATTTTCTGATGCTAATAAAATATATTGAAATACACAAATATATATAAAACTATTTTTCTGAAAAATGTGTACAATTTTGAGTCAGCATAATATATAGAATGATTTAAAAGTATTGCTATTGTAACAGCATAATATTCCAATAATAATATAAAGCATACCTTAGTTTTACTTATTAGCTCTGCAAAATTTGACAAATTATTTCATCCATAAAAATCAATGAAAATTATCATTGTGCCAAACATAATAAATATTAATAATGTTGCCATACAATTAAGTTCAAATTTAATGTCATGTAAACTGAGTGAAGTGGCTTTCTCTTCTGAGTTACAGCGTATTCCAGTATCAAATATAGTAATAATATATGTTGTTCATAGTATTCTAACCAGGATGTAAGAACATAAGAAAAATAAGTTTTTTAAATTATAAATTATTACAGAAATAAAATATTACCAGGTATTTGGGGCTAACAGTATTTGCTGGTGTCCTTCTCAGACTCTTCATGTTCCAGATGGCTAATATACCAACCCCTCAGCTGCTGTGGGTGTTGGTTGCAATAATAGCCTTCACCTGGTCTTGTCTCTATAAAATTGCCCAAAGGCTGGACCACAAAGCCTCTCATGGGAACACAGACGCTTTTCTTCCCTCCTGAGGACTAAGGGACAGGAGATAGAAATGCTGGGTTTTCTGACCTCAAAGAGATATTCACTGTGAAAAGCAATTCACGTTACAGAACTTCCTAGGAAATCAGGCTGGAGCCCATGCTTTCTTAGCTCTTTGACCTACTCTACCCTTCTTCCTTCACTTTTCTGCTAGGAGCTCAACCTCAATAAATCACATACATGCTCCTAAATCTACTTCTGAGAGGTCAGCCTAAGACACTGCTTAATGCAAATCAGAAACTCCCTATCCTTTACTTTCTCCTAAGCATCTTAACCTACTTGTTAAATAGGTATAGAAACAATTATAGAGAGAGGAGAACATTTTAAAAAATATAAAAGGCCATTTGGGGGAAAATGTTAATTCTCTTACCTAAGACTGTTAACAATTCAGAACACTCTAAAACATGATTAAAAACTAAAACTGCATCTTGATCAAGGGTGATATACAGAGTACTAGCATGTTTGTTTTGGGGAGACATCATCTTTAATGGATTTTAAAAATATTACTGTAAAAAAGAAAAAAATTGTCATGAGGGACAGTGTTCTAGACTGTTTATTTAATTGCATCACTTTCTCCAACCTTTTGGTTTTTTTAAATTAAAGATTAAGACATATAATTCTGCCTTCTTAAATAATTTTTCTCAATTCTAAATGATTCAAAATATCTAAAGAGCTCTACATATGCTCAGAGGAGGAATGGCAAAAAATATAATAAAACTATAGAGAAAGAAAATATAAATGCATGAGAAAATTTTCTATAAGTGAATTCCAAAATATTTAAATGTGCCTTTCAACATTACCAGATGACTAATCCCATTATCATAATTTATTAACCAGATCTTTTGTTCTATGTAGTAATACACTGTGTTTCCATGCTGTGTGTTTTTATCCAGTGACCTAATTTGCTTAAAAGGAAACTTAAAACTCCCCTGTTGTAGTGAATAAAATGTTAATGAAGAACTACAGAGAAATCCCTTTTGCATTAGTTCCATATTCCCAGGAACATCATTATAAATTTGTTTGCCTGGTTCTGACAATGGTAGTGATGTTCAAGCTGCGCAAAGCGTAGTAATGCTAAATGGTTCTGATGGAAAAGTTAAAGATGTTCAAGGCACTGTCATCTGGGATGGACTATAGGAAGTTATCTTTTGGAGGGAGTATTTGATGGATTTGGCTTTCATCCAATTTTAACATTTATTATTTGCATTGATAACTGTATTACTAGAAGCTTTTATATAAAATTGTGGATGAACACTATTCAAGTAAATATACTCTCATCAAATATTTCTAAACTAGCTTTCTTTATTTCACCATATTACTATATCTTTTACTAAGTTCATAATAATGCTGATATAAATATACATTTTAATGATTTTAAATGTTTTAAAATTATTCTTTACTATACAGCCTAACATGCCTATTGTTCATCTTTTTGTGTCTAAATATTTGTTGTATGTGATGAATGCACAATTAATAATTTAAAAATAATTTGTGAATATTGATTGCTAAAATAAACTGCTATGCATATGTTTTAATTTAATTGTTGACAAGTGTAAATGCATATTACACTGATAAAATTTCCAAGAGGAGATTGGGAAATTGATACTAATTTGAAACCTGAGTGACTTTATCAAAATCAAAACAATACTTTATTTCTTACTATGTTATAAAAATACTTGATTTTGTAAACATTAAGGTCATAGTAAGTTAAATTTTAACTCCTCCCAATTTTAATTCCTCCAGAAATATATAACTGAATGACAAGCACCTGGCTCCATTTTTATTTACATAAAAATACTTAACACAGGGTCTGTGCATTTGAAAACAAAAATGGAAATTCCACATCACACTGAAGTAGCAATTAAGGAATGAAAAACAAGGGGCACATTGAAAAGAAGCCTATCTACTTTATTTCTTTTATCTCTATGTTTATTAATATGTATAAAAGTAAATATTTTTGATATTTTAGCTTTGGGGTATAAAGCTCTACTATCTTCAGTCTGGTATGTTTAAATTTCTATCAACTTTTCCTTTCTAACAATCAAAAACCGTCTTCTCTCCTTGTATACTCAGAGGATTTGTATGGTCACAGAGTTTCCACTAGCTTCAAAGAAAGTGCCTTGTTTACATTCCTTTGAAACAAATGCAAAATAGATAACAAACAGGCCTATGGTGTAAGCAACATTTTTACCTTTGTGAAGTATTTGGGAAAACAAAGGAAGACCCCCTAAATACATGAGAACAATCATGTTAATCCGTCATCAGTGATTTAACTTGAAATGCATTATGAACACAGGGGAATAAAAAATAATAGAATGAATCCAATAAAATGTTCCATAGTGTGAATATCTCCACATGTCTACAGACATTTTAAAAGATAGTTTATTCTTTAATTTATTTATTTTTTCCTTGAGCTGGCAAACAATGACTGGGAAAAACACAATGTAAATTTGATATCTGCTATGAGTTAGTAAATTTTGGTATATTGCTTTAATTAACTTTCAGAAAAATCCTATTAGCTAGGTGTTACTGTACACACTTTATAACAGAAGGCAGTAGGATTTGAGTGTTACAACTTCAGACAATTTACGAACCTTATTATTGCAATTTTTCTCAAGAATTTCTGATATTTTAAATATTTTAAGTGTTTTCCACCACTTTATAATGCAAAAAAGTTTTTTAAAAGGGAAGCTATAAAATATTTCCTGTCCTATTGGCCCTAAAAATCATAAAGTGTAACTATTGGTAAATTTCATTTTCTGGGATTCTCACAAAGTCATGTGTCTTATGTGTTCATATGATCATATATTTTTTGAAATTTGTGGAAGTAAGGTTTGTCAAAATAATTCATGTCCATTTCAATGCTTTGGATGGAAATCATACCAAATAGAATTACAATTTTTATATTTATAAGGCAAAAACATACAACAATGCTACAAAGAGTGAGTGTATCTGTCTGAAGTCGCTTGATTTCTTATATAAGAAAGTTTAGATTTATCATCAATGACTGAAAACTTTTTCACAGATCTTTTAATGACTGAAATTTTGAGTAGTAATTGAAAATTTCCAACTCAGATGATATGTTTTTACCTTATTCATATATAGATGACAGCATCAGAAGTTATGTAGGAAAAACCAGAAGGTACTAAAAGAGCATTGTTTTGTGATACCTTTTCCTGTATGTATATATGCGTGTATGTTTGTGTGTACCTGTAGGCACACACACATGAACTTAGGTACATACACATATGACAGAGAAAGAAGCAGAATGAAGAGAATGTGGGTCTTGCTGATAATGGCCGTAAGATCTTCACAATGAGAATAAATCCAAATAGAGATAGAAAATCCAGTTCAAATGAACTAAGTGTAATGAAAGACAAGAAGTATTATTAAAGAACACAGGAAAGAAAGAGGTGTGTGTAAATGCTCGTGGTTTATCATTTTAGAATCTAAAACAAAAATGGAAAAACGAGTCAGTAAACTAGACATTTTTTTCCATTACACCATTCCCAAAGCCTCTGAGTTGCTGCTGAAACTTGACAGGATGAGTTTAGCACTAAAATATACAAATGGAAAAATCTATTTTATTCAAGTTTTTTTTTTAGTATTTATTATAGATACATAGCATCACATAAGAATAGAACATAGTCATACATTTGACTCCATGGAAAGTAGTTGGAAATGGTAATATAATTGCTGTCCCTTTGGTCATATCTAATGGTGATGACAGGCTTTCACAATGTAGATATTATTTACAAGGAATTGTTTGTTAAAAACATACAACTTGTAAATGTTGAAATGTCTCCAGTAAGATTTATCTGGACCATGTAATAACCTTTGCCTCTTGTCAAACAAATTCCAAAATGCTTCATTTCCTGATTTTCCAGAGAAGCAAGATATTCCAACATAGATAAAATGATCAGATTGTAGCATCAGAGACTTTTGTTGTCAATTCTAGGTGAACCCTTTTGTGATTATGTAAATTTCCTGAACCAAAGTCTCCTCATTGGTAAAGTACAAGTATTACTATAAAACTTATCTTGTTTCAATTTTTAAAATGGTTTAAAGAGTGTATACAAAAATAGCCTCACAAGAAGGCCATTAATAAATGGAAACTACATTTAACTCAGGTTTTCATTTAATTTTTAAACGTGTATGCCACTTCTCTAATTCATTCAGTTTCCCCAGATTCATTAATTTCTTCATTCTTAAAATATCTTGGGCAGATTCAGGTTCAATCACAAAGGAGAGTGAGCCAGAGTTCTGCTGCACAAGAAGCTCACTCAATTGTTGCAGTTGCTAGCTAATGTAAATCCAGCTATGTGACTTAGATTTTTTTTTTCTTTCTGCATTTTAACCATTTATAATATGGGTGAGAGTGATGCAATTGCTTTTCTTTATAGGTGCATTTATCCCAAGGAGTTCAACTGTATCTATTTATTGAAAGTCACGTAAGTAAAACAAAACAAAATGTCCAAGAAAAAAAATTTTTTCCCAAGCAAATGGCTAAGATAGGAAGGGTTCTTTCTTCTTTCCTCTTAGGGAGCATCACATTGTAATGAGTGATGAGGGAAATTAGGTTAATGATCAGTATTATCGCATTTATATCTATCTATATTTATTTATTTATTTATTTATTGTTTTGTTTGATTGTAACATGACTTCTTTTTTTTTTTTTTTTTTTTTTTTTGTTACCAGGGATTATCAGGAGAACTCGGCCACTGAACCAAATCCCTTGAACTCTTTAGTATTTTATTTTAGAAACAGGATCTCACTGAGTTGCTTAGCATCTTGCTTTTGCTGAGGCTGGTTTGGACTCATGATCCTCCTGCCTCAGCCTCCTGAGCCACTGGGATTACAGGCAGGTGTCATTACACCCAGCTAACATGACTTCTAACTAACTACTCCATATAGTATTAAAGTAAATATTCATAGAAGGCTCATACCAAGAAATAAATGAGTTTTTTTAATACACAGGAATTGACACATAATAGAGTGTTATTGGATACTGAAGTGTTCTCTCTTTTAATAAAGTCAGATTTTGAAATGGAATATTCTGAAAATGAAAGGAGAATAGAATTTCTGTAAATTCCAAAGACTACTCTAACCTCATGAAATAATCTCAGGCTAGTTGTAGCAGAAATATGATTATGGGGTCAACAGTAACTACAGTTTTAAATATATCAAAAGGACAACAATAAAAAAAGATATATGGTGTAATGATACTTAAAGCATCTAAAAATGTGTGTGTGAAGTAATTGAAAAAGTTAAGCATATGAGAAAACACCTTGACAGTGCTGACTGTAATAAATGTAGGGAGTGCAGTCACATAAAACAATTATCATTCTTAATTTGCATGAGCTGGCAGAAGAGACTCTTGTGGATAAAAATGATTGCAATATACTTAAATTGATAATAAATTACTTTCTTAAATATTACAAATAAAAAATACACAGTTTTGCTAACAATGAGTATTCTTGTGCTAGAAATATTCCAACAGAAAACAGGCATGCAGTTTTAACAATTTTCATAGAGTGAAAACTATGATACAATTCAGATACTGAACTAGGGGAACTTTATTTTGTTGATCTTTAAAACTCCATGTCTTTCTGAGAATACACATTCTGAGATTAGATATATTTTAGGTGGTTCTATCATGTGCAATTATTTACATATATTTTGAATTGTTCCAATGTTCAAACTGTGAAAGAGGGAGAAAAGTAGAGAAGGCAGTGCCTCTGGATATCTTCATTAGGTTTAAGTCTTATTCCAGTACAGTGCTGGACCTGAAGCAGGCCAGAAAAAGGAGCACATGTGTTGGTTAATAGGCATACTCTTATGGAACAAAAAATTCTTAATTTCAATATGTCATAAAGAGGTGAAGGTACAAGATAAAAGCATAAACCCACAAAGAACATATTTAAAGAGCTTTCTATAAGATTAATTACTAAGGAGATCTATAAAAGTAACTATCATATATGGTGGGAAGTATAAAATGTTAAAAATTACAAATTGTCATGGAAGTTCAGGAGAACATAAATCACTTGGCTAGCATGATCGTGAAATTCATCTATTTGGCACTGATAGGAAGAAATGCTTTTTAGTAAGTAATACTATTGGTAACTTCCTATGGAAGCAATAAAATTGATTCTTAAGTGAAGTTTTAAAATATTGTTATTAGTTTGTTATTCCTAATTGAGACTATAGCTTAACACATAATCGGTAAAATGAAAAGGAATTGCTGACTATGTTCTTACCTTGGTTTACTAAGTGTAAATATTGATTAATGAATTTTCCCCAACAGCTATAAAAACTGAGCATTCATTTACTCTTTTCGACAGTACATTAAAGAAAGAAAATGAATACATACCATATATCAGCTCTTGTTCCAGGATAGTGCAATCATAGTCCCTGTTCTCGTAGAAATGGTAAGTATTTAGTGCGATGTTGAAAGTGCTCTGATGAAAGACATAGAGTGTCATGGTGATGCACAAAAAGAATGTTTAACTCAAAGTTTGAAACTGAGATTATTTTTGCCAATTTCTAAGATATTGTGAGTTTTCTTCAGGCATATAAGCAACCTAGTTAAAGGAAGTTGATCCTATTAAACTGGACCCTAATCTCCTATATATGTAAATAATCGATACGATTTTATTTACTGCCTTCTGCAAAACATGCATTGTTATATGTCATCAGGTGTTTTGTAAAAAATAGTTTCTGTTCTGAATAGCCCAAAATCTCATTTGATTTAAATGTCTAAATATGTAGAATACTTGCAATGATGATGGTGGTGACATGAATATGAGACAATGAACATGATGCTGTAGGTAGAAAAAGGTGGTATTGTTGACACTGAAGTGATTATAACATACACCAATATACATTTAAGATGTGTTTACATGATATACTGGTATGGAATTTTATTTTAAATTTCATTTTAAAATACTTAATATTAAAATTTGTACTTTATATTGATCCAATTTTATTCTTTTAAAAACCATGCAGTAAAAATAATTTTATTCAAATGTTATTACTGACAGGTAGTTTATGTAATTTGTTCATAAGATTGGACACTGGTAGGTTTTTATACTTGTACATAAGAACTCCAATCTTTTGATATAATGACTATTTTATCACAAAATTAAAATACAAGTCTATAAATAGATAAAAAATGGCTGTAAAGTCTAGGGAGGTTTAAAATAAGTAAATATTGACATTGGTTTTGGAAAAAGAGAGGAACAATAACAGATTGGGATGGGAAATGTTCCTATTTAATTAATCCACTTTCAAGGAAATTCATGATTAGTGTACTTTCATGCAAAAGGCCTGTTACCTCATAGAATATTAGATTAGGAAAGTACAATTGTACCCAATTCAGGATTTTTTTTTTTTTTCTATTCACTGAAAATATTTGTTGAGGCAAATAGAAAAAAAAATTATTACAATCATAATTTTTCTAACTTTACACAAAATTATAAGCAGATTACATTCTTCATATTAAACATCTTTATATGCACTTTCAATGAACAGTATATATATATATATATATATATATATATATTTTTTTTTTATCAACCATCTTTACTATACCCATTCAGGATTTATTTTTGACTGCTTGCTTGTTCCTGAGTTGTAAAGACATCTAAAAATGAACTTGTTCACTTCTAGCCTAGCATGTTTAATTTCACATAATAAAGATTATAAATTTATTTCGTAATCACAAATATTATTGGTTTGATCAATTTTGTTTTAACTGAAATTTCTTTTTTTCTTATTATTAAAAAGTGGACTTTCATTATAAAAGCATATGAAAAGAGCTTGTTCACCAAGAAGCACTAACATAAAATAGTTATGTGAAATTATGGGTTTAAGAAAAATTTAAATAAATTTAAACTGTTAGTATAACCTTGATTTGAAGGCATAGCTGAAGGCTAAGAAAAGAAAAGCCTGGTGAATGACTCTTATTAATCTAGCTTGAAAATGGATGAATAATATGTTACAACCTCTCTGACATATGGCGAGGTTTGCAGCAAGTTTGGCATAATGGTTTCACTTAATAAACACCTGATTAGCATTGTTTAACAGGTTTGGAGTGCATGAAAACAGTCAAATAGCAACATTCTGTCTAGTTAATTCCTCATTAGCAGACTTACAGTCCCAGCATTTGACAGATTGTATACCAGTCTTGACACAAGGTGACCTCTTGCATGGACCTGTTCATCACCTTCAGTCTGTCATGAATGAAGTCAGTATAAATGTCAGAGTGAAAGTGACATCACCAGAGACTTCATCTGATGCCTTGAAGGTTATTATTTTCCCAATGTGGTTATTATAGACAAAGTGAAAATATATGAAGCAACAAATAAAATGAGGATGGTAACCTGAATAAATTTTATATACAGTATATGAAAGTTTTTGATTAATACTGTGTATTATTAAACAATGTGACCCTAAAATAAAATTCATCAATATTTATTTCAGTTTCTTTACCTCAAGTATTTTTTTTTCTAAAACAATATCTAAGCTTCACCCAAAATGGACAACGTATGAGCTTTTGGAAGATCAGTTATGAAATTTAACTAAAATTTTAATAATATTCTCCCTATTCAATATATTCACCCCAATGTCTTCATTTTATAGTTTTTAATATTAAAAAATGAAAGAAAACCAAGCATTAATGTAAATTGGAAGAATTAAGTTGAATTGCAAATTGTAAACATGAGAAAGACTACTAGGAACAAATTTTGTGAAATAAAACTTTCATCATTACAATGTAAGTTCAGCATTTCAATGAGAATATTCTACATATTCCAAGAAAGTACTCATTAACCATTTCATCAACCTTGGTAAAACATTTTTACCAAAGTACTCCTTGTTTGAATCACAAAATCAATTACACAATTGCCCAACATTTATATTCTTCTACTTGACAAATGGAAATTGAACCAATTTCAATTTATCTGAATGAAGCTTTGATTAATGTGATTAATCAAATTTGATTAATGTGTTTTTACAAAAGTAACAATATAGATATATTTCTTGCTTTTTTCCACCCCTCTATTAATTTTCCAAATAAATGCATTTAAAACATTGTTCCTAAGGCTTATATCACCAAACAAACAAAATTTCATATCAGGAAGTACGTATTGCAACTGGAGAAAGAATCACTTGATAAAGGTCAATTTTAGATCATAGAAAAGATTACATAAAAATCATGTTATTCATTGGATTGGAAGTGTTTTCCTTTGATATAAAGAAAGATAATTGAAAATAAAAATTTAGTTTATTATAAAATAATTTTTAAGGTCTAAACATAAATAAGACAAAATTTTAAAAATATTCTGAAGGGATTATTTTTACATTTTATATAAAGTAACTTCTGTTCAGTCTTTAACAATTTTCTATTTTAAGTTTCATAGTTTTATGTGACACATGATTATCATAATTCTAATTAATTAATTATTACAATTAACATAGTTACTGGGCTATTTTCTACATCTTCTTTTAAATGTAAAGGTGTTATTTCACCTATGCTGGTATGTATAGTACTTATGATTTTGAGGAACCCATGAAAAAAATCATAGTAGAGGACAGATCACAAGAATGTGTGAATAAATGAAGAGTTAGTACAACTGGATTTAGTTTCCAAATGATTCCAGACATCAGATTTTCCTTGATAGTACATTCTTTGGGTAGGCCTTTTTAACATTATATAATACCAACTCCTACAACAGATCTAAGCAGCGTACCCAAAGTCTTATAGCTAGTAAATAAAAAGGTTAGAATTGCAAACCCAGCTCTGTGTGATTTCAAATTCATATCTATAGTAAACCTAGAATCCTTTTATAACTCCACAAAATACTATATTCATATCCTCTTTATTGTTTATTTCATATTATGAAACTTTTCCTTGTTCAGTAGTAGCCTGTTTTGATTCCAAGAGTACTCTTTCTGTAATTACTTTCTTGCTAGGTTTATATGTACATCATATATAGAGTGTAATTTTCTTAATCTTTTTTATTTTTTTTGCCTCATTTATACTTTATAAACATCTTCTACTGAATCAACATCTTTAATTGTCATCATTAATTTGATATAGGCTCTTTTCCTTTTGCCCCAAACCAATTTTACATGATTCAGTATACTGGTGTGTAATTTTCTTAATAATCTATGATATATCACAACAGGGGCAACTGATCTATACATGCTCATTTTTTTCAGGCAATATTCCCTATCTAACTTCTTCAAATGTAATTATTGAATGCTTTCATTATTTTTCTAATTGTACTTCATTCATTTTTATTGTCAAAGACAGGTTTACCTGAGGCAAGGAGTGAAATATATAAAGCAATTCAGATCCATTAATAATTTTATGCACTAGGTTAGTTATCTTATTGTGATTGTAGTAGTTATTTTCTAAAAGTGAAGAGAAATTCATAAACAAATGTCTTTAAAAATAGCATCTTAGATGTTTCTATAAATCCTCATAAAATTGAATTAGAATAACTCAATTGCCCTTATTTATTTCTAAGAAGATAACATTTTAAAACTAGGACTTGAATGGGGGAGTTGTTGGTCAGAGTGTGAAATTATAGTTTAGCCAGGAAAATAAAGTTTGAGATATATTATACAACATCATGACATATGACTATAACTAATAAAAATACACTGTGTTCTTGAAAAATGCAAAGAGAGTAGAAGTTAAAGTGTTCTTGCCATGAAAGTTATGAGAAGTACTGCATAGCTAGATTTAACTCTTTCACAATGCACAGGTATTTCACAACATCATGTTTTATATGATAAAGCAAATAATTTTATGTGTCAAAACAGATTAAATAAATAATCAGAAGTAGGGTTCCAATAATTGCCTAGATACTATTTAGAAGTATAGGGGACAAGGAAACAAGCCAAATTGTTTTATTTATATCAAGTAAAATTTCTTAGTGATAATCTGCTCTATGGGTTTTATGTATTTCAACATCATAGTCATTTAGCTACTTTTACTTTGGAAATTTGGGTAAGTTTATTTGAGCAATAGACACCTTTTTGATAAGATTGTTTGCTTTCCCTTATTTCACAGGGGAAATTTGAGAGGATACAGCCTAATCTGAAGAACACAGACAATCCTGTTCTTAACTGTTAAATAAGCACAAAGACAATTATTTATTTTTCTCTCACATTGTTAATGTAACTCCCTCAATACTCCAGAATAGTAATAGGAGTTTGAGCTTGCTTAGTCTATTGGCTTGTGCCATTTGTATTCCAGGTATCACTGGGCTCTTTAGTATGCTTTGTGCATTTGATCAATCTTTCTCATGTTGATCAAATCTGGGTAGAATGAATCAAACATCTCAATACATTCTTAATGTCTTCTCCATCCCTCTTTCACCTCTTTTTGTATTTTGTTTGTCTTTCTTGTAAAACTAGAGCCTACATTGTACAATTATATTGATGCTACTTTTGTTTCAATTTATGGTCAGAAAATTGATTTTTTATTCACTAAACAAAATTTTACTAAAAATACATGCTTTGCCATTTTAACTTATTTTTAGTGGTATTATTTAGTTAAAATAGAGTCTGAAACACTTGTATGTGGTGAATGCCTTCTCAATTGACTAAATATTTCTTACTGGATTTATATGTGCTAAGAAATTTTATAGGATTTCAATAGTCACTTAAAGGAAAACTTTATAATACATTAGTAAAATTTGGATGACTTCAGTGTTTTAAAAATGCTAAGTTGTTAAAAAATAACTTTGGCAAAGAAGTATGTGGAAAGATCTCTGTAAAGAGTTCAGCCATTTTTGAATCTTATGACTGTCAATATAGACTGAGCCACTTATGGCAGGATGTGTATAATACATTGTATTATGAAATATTGCTCATTTCTAATTCATTACAAAAATACTTTCCTAAACTTACATATGTGATGGATGGCAAGAAACCAGGTATTCACATCTAATTATAAGGGTTTTTCTTTGTGCTAAAATGGACTCTATTTATCTATCAGTGCAATCAATCCATGCATTTTTCTTTGTGTCTGTCACCGTACTACTAAGCACTTAGCAAAGATATTAAATTAGCCAAAAAGTGTGGAGTGGGATGTTTTTCTTGTCTTTACTACATTTATCTAAGCCAACCTAAAGCTAAGCAGACTGTGACTAATATTGGAAGCTTTATTCTTATCGCAGACAGAGTTGTTTTCATTCTTGTTATTATTAATTGGTTGAATGCCAACAATATATTCAGCACAGGACATAATTGCACAATATGTTCTTTCTCCTGCAACCTAGAAAGGAATCAACCGCTTTCATCTACTAACATTGATGCCAAAGTGATGAATGCCCTTTCATAACCCCGAGTTTCCTCTCCTGCCTCCTTTCTTTATCTGCTTCCCTCACCAGTTTCTTTTAAAAAGACACATTTAATATGCTTTTTTATTTCATAAAGGGATTATAAAAATATACATTCTTTTTTTTAAACATTTGTTAAATGTTGATATATAAAAAATCAAATGTTTATTTGATTTCTCCGAGAAATGTAATGAATATATGCTATAGTTTCCACTGACACATCTAAAAAACATTACTCTGGCATGTATATTTAGCTCACATAAAGTGTATGTATTATATGCAAATATTAACATACATCATGTATATTAAATTATATTATATACATATATTATATTCGTGATGCTCCACAATACTATAAAATGTTAAAGATAGATTTTTTTCCCAATAATAACTTCATTCCTCCAAAGAAAATTTCATTTTGCTTATTCTGTTTTATCTGATTCTGTGTCTCTTCTGTGAAAGAACAAGTTATTTGTATTTGTATTTATTTTGTTCAGTATTAGAATTTATTTTTTCTAGAAAAACTTTTTGTTGTCTTTTTAAAAGCTATGTAATTCTTTGAGAACTATGCAATTGCTATCTAAAATCAATTTAATATCAGATTTTCTGAAAGTAGAGAAAATAAATGTATAAAATTAGTTTTGTTCATTAACACAAGTGTGTATTATATTAAATAGTTTTAGTTTAATTATAAGTGATTATGACCATTAGTAAATTAAAATAAACTTCCATTTTACATATTTTGCTTGGTCAAGTGGGAATTTAGACTGGACAGATATATAGGGAGAAAATGGCCACCAAACCTAAGACATTTGAAACAGGAATAGTCACAGACATGCAAACTTTAATACAAAAGTAAGAAACTGGTTAGTCATTCTGTTTTTTCAAGAAGTTATAATTTTGTGATTTCTACTGCCATGAAAAACAAGTAAAAAAAGTAATTTTTTTACTCAAATCATATTCTAGGACAGA